>MKEJ01066604.1:0-14665 GCA_001753735.1 Embelia ribes | reverse complement strand
GAATGCAAAGTGGCATGTAAGAAAAAAATTATATGGCATCAGAAGCCGACAAGTTTATTCATTTTGTATAGGCTTCCACATACTAAGAATTGCACGGCCTGATAACATTAAGTTATATACTAGATCATAAATCCTCTTACCCAAACTCTACTACATGTAATGTTTGTGTCCCAGGTAAATATTATTTCAACCTTAGTATATAGTTGTACCTTGCGTTATTCCATCATTGATCGCTTAGGAAGGAAATGCTAGGCATATTTTCTATGTCAAATCATTGTTGGTTATTTTCTAGATGTATTCGTAGTCTTGAAGATGTTGGAGATGGCTTGATGGGTACATGGCATCTAATTATCATAGTTCTATGTTCAGCCCCTCCTGAAATTGATATTGATGGTGTTTAAAGCTCTAACTTGAATTTCTATAAGTTAGGACGATGCACACCTCCATTGTGACTTGTAGGTCATGGGTTTGTCCTGTTGGAAACAACTTCTTTGAAACAGGGTTAAGGTTGTGTACATCAGACCCTCCCAGACTCCGTTATGCAGGAGCTTTGTGCAATGGGCCAACTATTTATATATTCATAATCTTGAAGATCTTATGTGTGGATGATACATTGATGTTGTCTGTGTTTTACTGTATGTCGAACTAATAAATGAGGCTAAATGTGACTGTCTTGATTGTCCCTTTTTTTTCTAAGATTAATTGTCTAAGGGCTCGGCATAGTATCTTATCTCAAAATTTTCCGATCAGATCTACATTCACCCTTTGTGTATTTGGTTGTCTAGGGCATGAGGAATTAAT
This sequence comes from Embelia ribes, assembly GCA_001753735.1. Lineage (NCBI taxonomy): Eukaryota > Viridiplantae > Streptophyta > Magnoliopsida > Ericales > Primulaceae > Embelia > Embelia ribes. The sequence continues at coordinate 13,864 of MKEJ01066604.1, read as the reverse complement.
TAGTACTATTATTTTCTGAAAATCTGTTGGTGAGATGATGCATGTGTATGCACGTGCAGTTTTTTCCTCTCGTGTTTAGACTTCTCAGTTTTGATGTTTATGTAGCTTGCAAGGTCCTCTGGTCGGAAAGAGAAACTGCGGCTGGGCAGTAACACCGGTTGTTGAGTATTTTCATTTGCTACCATATGCTGGGATCATTGAAGAATGGTTTTCTGGGTATTCTTTTATGCTTGTTTTTTATTAATCCTTTTTATTGCCTGGTGGTAGTGATTTTTATGTTTTTTGATTTTGGGAGTAAATTTAATTATTGGTATGCCTTTTCGTGGCTTCTTGAATTTGTTCACGTTTCTCATGTGGTACTTGAACTTTTGTTTTTTCAGTCGTGCCAGTTCTTTTACATGTGCAACTAAACGATGCAAAATTTTTATTTTTTAATGCAGTTATTGAGCTTCCCAGCATTATCGGCCCTTGGTTTTTCGTTTTCCTTGTGATGGACCTACCGTACTGGAAGGTACGGCTGGTTCTGCTAGGGATTTTAAAGTTGAGTTTTCCAAAACTTAGATTTTCCAAAATTCTAGTTGGATGCATACCTCCAGGGCAAGAAATTTTTTTTTCCATTTAGCGGTTGATTAATGAATATTTGATTTAGGTTTGTTGACATTTTCTTCCCTCCCTTTTTAATGAGATATTTCAATTTAACTAGGGTCACGGTCACTCCCCCTTGGGTAAATTTTTTTTACGACGATGATCTCTCTAATGAGATGATGTCCATCCTATGCATACCATGAGAATCAGGTTCATGGTTCTGTGATTTCAACATTATTTGGAATCTCCTTGACAATCTTAGTTTATCTGTATTATTGGTGCTTGTCCCTTTTGCTTTCAGCTTAAGGTGTCGTCGTGCATTTAGCAGCTAGTTGTCCCTTAATGATGGTAACACGAGGGTTACAAATAATATTCCACATGCGAAGTCTTTTATGTCGGATTTCTTCCTTAGCATACTATATTTTTATAGAATACCTATTCTTCATTGCCATTTTTAGTAGGTCCAGTAGCATGAGGTGCTGTGTTGGATCACATTGTATTCTTTCATGCAGGGAAGTGATCTCAAATGGCCTGCAAGGTTCAATGGTGGGAACGGAAAAGGTTGATGTTGAGAGCACTCATAAAGGAGGCAATTCCTCTGGCAATGAAGATAGAGATGATTTGAAAAGCACAAGTAATGGAGTAGATTCTGCTGACATGCAGTCTTGTGGAACTGATAACACCAAGTACTTGACGCAGAAAAATGCTACTGTAACCAGAGGAGTACAAGATGTAAACGACGAGAACGCTACAATGATAGACAACCTATCTGTTACTGAATATAACAAGGACGAGGTTGATTGTGGCAAAAAGAATGATCAGACTAATGTTGTTGCTAATGGGTGTAATCGGACATATATTGAAGTTTTGGCGCAGAAGAATGACAATGGAAGTGTCATGGTTTGTAAATCTGATTCTCTTGGTGGGTCACAAAACATGGGTATCGCTGATTGTTCTATGGTTTACTCTCTCAGAGATGGGGAAATTGGTAATGTTGATGTCAAGAGCTGTCAGATTATTGACAACCTTTTTGATCAAGAAGTTAATAAAGATAAATTGAAGGATAGTAAAGACATGAAAGCAACAGATTCCAATACAAATAAGATGAGTGGGATAAATGCTGAATCTTTCAATCAGATAACTAGTAACAGAATTGACCCGAGTGGCTTGCATAATTGTCATAATGACCAGCAATTGATGGACATAGAGGACTCTTGTGTGGTTGATGAAGTATGTAAGTATGGGCTGAAGAGTAATGAAAAGACCAATACAGATTCTAATGAGAAGAAGAAAGCTGGGACAAACCTTGTATCTTCTGAACGGAGAACTGAGAATGGAACTGACTTAAGTGGCTTGCTCGATTGCTATGCTACCCAAAACATGAGCGGGATATATGTTGAATCTTTGAAACCGATTACTGATAATGGAACTGACATGGATGGCTTCCGTGATTGTCATACTGACCAGCAAACAATAGACACTGATGACTCCTCTATGATTGATGAAGTATGTAAGCATGGACTGAAACATAACGAAAAGGCCAGTACAGATTCTAATGAGAACAAGCAATGTGGGAAAGATGTTGAATTTCCCAAACAAATAATTCATAATGGAAGTGTATTAAGTGGCTTGCCCGATTGTCATACTACCCAGCAAAATATGGACACTGATGACTCCTCTATGATTCAAAACCAGAGTGGTTACAAGTTAAATAATGGTTGTACTATAACAAAAGTCTACCGTCACAAGAAAAGGACGAGTTCTTCAAAGTTTAACACAAATGGCAAGCCTGGTGGTGTTAAGATTAAGGTATTGTGGATCGTGGAACTTCTTTTTTCTTTCGTTTAGTGGAATTTTACATTTTCATCATAACTAAAGAATAGCAGCACATTTAATGCATAAGACGCTGATTAAAGGTCTGGGTATGAAAGATAGGGCCAACCGCATGACCAAGAAGCGACATATTTTCTTTTATCAACCGAAATATTTCGTGTTACCATTTCTTCTTCTGTGAAATTAAAAATGGATAGCTAGTGGAACTTCATAAATTTGATTGCCTACATGAGTGTTCCGCAAGTAACAAAAACACTAAAAAAAAATATCAACGCACTGTAGATTGCTTTTGTCGTCCATAATGAAATTAAGTCGGCTTCGTTTCTGTAAGGATAATTTCTAATCGTATAGAATATTACAAAATACTATGTATATATTGATGACATCCCAGTTAACCTTCTAGCTGAATGCATTTCCGCTTATGTTTCCAACTTACAGGTTATCATTTGGTTAATTTAGTTAGCCAATTGATCCTTTTTGGTGACATGAGAATTCCTCCGTATTTCCGGTAGCTTCTCCCAACCTATTGTGAGCCACCTATGTGTTTAATTCTGACATGTGCATTGTAGTGCATAAGAAATAGTTATCACAATCACTGTAGTGCATAAGAAATAGTTATCACAATTATGTCGGATTCCGGAATGCTCATAACCCAACATCCCGTGAGAGAGGATCCAAATATTGTTTTGATGGTCCATTTTTGGTTTATCTCCGAAAATAATAATTTATAAACAGTACGGATACCAAAAAGAAATAAGAAATATATGAAATGTAATCTGAAGCTTTATATTTGTGCTTCCACTTCTGGCATACGGCTCATTGAACGTTATGGAAGGGCACACATATTTGTTGAAAGATTAGCTGATAATTGGTCACTAAGATAAGTAAAAGATTGGCGTCTTGGCTTCATAGCTGAAATGGTAGGGAGTTTATTACTTCACTAATAAAAAAAGCTTTTTGCAGTAACTCAAACTGTAAATAAGCTACTGTATCTTTCATCTCTCTGTCTATTCTCTAATTTCTTATGCTTAGAATGTTTATGGTATTATTGTTTGGTTTTAAGTATATTTGCATGTTCAGAAACAGTTCAATATATTTATGCGGTAACAATTGTTGTTTATTTATTATTAGTTCACGGACCTGCAAATAGTCTTTCACGTAAATTATGTTGGATATATAAATTGTTAGGGAAGAAATTCTTATACACTAATTCGAATGGTGACACACTGCTTATTCGATATTGGATTTTTCTCATAAACTATGTGTACAATATACAAACATTAAAATTATGTCAATCATCATCATCATCCAAGCTTTAAATCTTTGTTTTTCACTACCAATCCCTGTAAATTGGGGTAGGCCAAATGGAACTAGAATAAGTTATCATGCCGGATTGTTAACATGAAATTTTAGGCGCCACTCATTCCTATCCAGGATAACTTGCTTGTTTATTTCTGTGATACGTATGTCTTTTTGTATCACTTGCATCCATGTAGTAAGCAATCGACCTCTACGTTTTTTCATTATTCCTATATCAAAATTCTCACACTTTCTAATTCGCATGTTTACCGGTCTAGAATTCCTAAAGCTACTCCCAATGTTATTTAAAATAGATGAGCTCATCCTCTTATTCCCGAATTATGTTTGATTAGTTACATATGATATTTTTAGATCATTAAGTTAAGTTTGCTTCATAAAATAGACAATTGCTCGATAAAAGAGTTACCTTTAAGCCATTATATATGATACAAGTTTTCAGTTTGAATCTACGCTTGATTTCGCAAATAAAATTAATAAGAAAAATAAAAAATAGAATGAGACAAATCTAATTTGTTAGAATATGCATTTCACTCTCAAAATAATTTTTCTGTCATCGATGAGTAGTAATGAACATTATTTTATATGCACGACATTTTGTTCTAAAAAAAATGGGAAAAAAAAATCTATTAATACATTTGATCTTTAACCTAATCTTTTAACTGAAGTTTTATTGGAGAAAGATGGAATTTATTTGTGCAGTTTTATTGGCAGTATTATTGGTGGAACTTTTCAAAGATTAGTGTTTGGCTTATCATCCATAAGGAGAAACATATTTATTCATGCAAATTTTTAAAATGTGATATTTTCTAATGTAATTCAAATGTTTTTAAAAGATATTATAATTTTGAGCTATTATCTTTAAGTTTTTGTCAAACTATCAAAATGTGAATTATGTAAAGTTTCTTAGTGTAATTAATACCATATATGACATGAATTTGAAGGTTGCTCAAAAGAAAAACTAAGACTCCATCATTTATAAATCAAAATTTATAATACTACATTATAAAAGTGGTATAGAATATATGAAGAAAAAATAAATTCTTGGAAATTACAACTTAAGGTGGATTTTTTATTGTAATTTATTTTAAAGCTTTGAATTTAAAGTTTCCTTGTTTGGACAGAGTAGAAAAGTTTTCATGAGTTTGAACAGAAGTAAAAACTCTTTGACTACGTATATCAAGCAGTAAGAGCGCCATTTGTGGATCCAATTTTTATTTGATTTAAGGGATTTTTCAACATAAGGAGATAAGCAACTAAAATTCTGTAATGTTAAGTTCAGACTCCAAACTAGATTGCATGATATGCTTCTTTGCTTGTTGCTATTTTCAAAAGACTATTCGGTTATTACCATAGACCCAGGAATCTTTTGTTTGCCTTTTTTTCTTCGATGTTTTTCCAATACACTTCAAATTTCTTCCAAACTTAGCCTATTAATGTGGAATTGATTGTTATTTATTTTAAGGTTTTGACCTTGAAGCTTCCTTGTTTGAACAGAATAGAAAACTTTTCATGAGTTTGAACAGAAGTAAGAAAACTTGACTTCGTATGTCAAGCAGTTAGAGTGCTATTTGTGGACCCCATCTTATTTGAGCTGAGGGATTTTTTCAACATAAAGGGATAAGCGAAAAATATTCTCCAATATTAAGTTGGACTCCAAACTAGATTGTATGATATGCCTCTTTGCTTGTTGCTATTATCAAGAGACTATTAAGTTATTACCGATAGACCAAGAAATGTTTTGTTCAGCTTTTTTTCTTTGTCGTCTTTACTAACTTACTTCAATGTCCTTCCATACTTAGCCTGTAAGTTTTTATCATCGGAGAACTGTCAGAATGTGAATTATGTAAAATTTCTTATTCTAATAAATATCATGTAACCTGAACTAAGAGTCCACTAATGAATCAAGATTAATAATGATACATAATAAAAGTGGTATAGAATTGAATAAAATGTAATTTAGTGGAAAGTATAATTAAGTTAGATTTGATAATTATTTTAAGGCTTTGAATTTTAAGTTTTTTTGTTTGGACAGAATAGAAAACTTTTTGTGAGCTTGAACAACAGTAGAAAATCTTAATTACGTATGTCAAGTTGTCAGAGCGCGACTTGTCGCAATAATGTGAAAAGGACCCATTTTTTATGTGATTTTCAACATGAAGAGATATGCAAATAAATTATCCAATATTAAGTTTGGACTCCAAAACAGATTGTATGATATGCCTCCAGCCTCTTTGCTTCTTGTTATTATCTTGAGACTACCAAGGTATTACCAATAGACTCAAGAATCTTTTCTTTACCTTTGTTTCTTGGATGACTTTCATAACTCACTTTAATGTCCTTTCCAAACTGAGCCCTTAAGGTTTTATTATCACTGAAGTCTTGTGATATCTCAAGTATGTACCACTGCTTCATTGTGACTTAGATGAGGATATCTAAGAATTGACCGACAACACTTGCATTAGATGAGGTTTCAAGTCTCAAATTGACAAGTAGTTCTACTTATCTAATTTACCTGAATAACATCATTGACTCAGCTAGTTACCCTTATTAGCAAATATTTGGCTACTAGAGTACCGGCTTCCTTGAGCATTATAACCACCCTGTTTCTCATAACAATTAAAGACATTTTCTTTGTTAGCTAGTGATACCATGATGAGATCAGGCAATATCAATACCCAATAATGGCTTAAATGTCTTCCCTTTTTTCCTTTATGTACACTTACCACAATATTAGCGAATGGGGGACCTTGTTATAAAATATGGTGGCAATCACACTGGAACGCTCTCACCATAAATAATGGTGAGAGCACGGTATATATTTTTAAGGTACCACTTGTCTAGAAGTATATTTAAAGAGACAAATCAAAATTTACCAGATGTTTGGAAATATATTTTTCAAATATCCTGATTGTGTCTCAAAATATATTTCCATACATGTGGTTAGTTAACATTTCTAGAGCACTTTCCCCATTATTATGGCGAGAGCACTCCCCACTCTAAAACATAAAGCAACTTGTAAGCAACGGACTAGTTGGCAAATAAGAACTCCCCAACAGAATACCAAATCAAAGATGCATCTGCTTTTAGCCACAGAAAAGGAAAACTAGATTTTACCTAAATATCTTAAGGTTTGTAAATCTTTAGTTTGAAACACAATCAGAAGGTATTAGAGTTATTATATTCGATTTGCTACCGGATGGTTATAAAAAATAAAATTTCATTGCTCATTATTTAAGGACTAAACTTATTAATTCATTGACCCTTTCGGTTTATGGACTGTCTGAGAGTATACAGTAATTTCTTGAGCTGAGAAACTTATCCAGACTATCTCTCAGGAACAAACTCTGGAGGTGAGATAAAATAATGAAAACTAAACATATTATGAGAAAAAATTTTATACCTTGGCATTTATGTGTGAAGATCCTCTTATATTTTGACTCTTAGAAATTTGATTATAAAGAAAATGGAGTTGAGACTGTATTTACCATGTTAGTGCAAGCTGTACATATCATATTCCCAATTTAATCATGGGCATTGCACTCGGTCATGGTTATTGGAAAAACCAGTGCAACCTACATACATCTGAAAATTTTAAGTATTATCTTTGATGGTTGGCAGGTAGAGATAGTGGATTCCGTGTCAAACTCTTGTATTCCTAAATTCAAAGATGGGAAGACAGATAAAGGAAATGAGACCCGGAGCATCATGTGTTCTGATCAGGATGGACCTGTAATTGGAGATCAGGCAATTGTTCCTTATCAGTTGAATGCTGAACACCACAGTAAGCTCCAAGTTATTCAGGCTTCTGCAGAGAATGCGCTATCACAAACTGCCTTGACGTATCTTCTCAAAAAGAAATCTAAGCTGGTATACTCCTTCAATCAAGTTCAAAGCTCCAAATGTGTTGGTTTAACATTAAGAGCATAGCCATTTAAAGATTTCAGATGGGATGCTTTGAAATTTTTTTCAGTTTTTATTTCTCTTCTGCATCTGCCTATACACAAGTCTTCTTCCTGCATTTCGGCACGCATCTTCTTATATTATACAGCACTAAATCTTACAACATGCAACGAATGGATATGTTCTTAGGTAGTTATTGTATTGTGCATCATGAAGTTGACAGAGGTAGTGTTAGTTTTGTTGACAAAATAATGGTTCATGTAAAAAGTACCCGTACCTTCTAGAAACATTCAAGGAACACAAGAATAAAGAGTGGTAATAAAATTGTCAAATACTTGGGGAAGTCAGAGGCATGTTGTTGGGCAGATAATTGGAATTATTTTTTTGTGTATTCTATTAGAAAGACTTGAGGCACAATTTACTTGGGGTTTCTGATAATATGTGATCGGGAGATGTATTCTGGGCCAAGTTGGATACATGTGATTTGGTTTTGCTAGTCAACAGTTTTGTTTATTGTCAATGTCAGTAAATAAAGTTCCCAAAGGTATTTTTAGTGGTCCAGGAGGCCCTAGACAAGAAGAATCCTCATCTCCTTGTTCATCTTCATTTTCGTTTTGGAGCATCAAGGCCTTGTTTGGTTAGCATTTCAGTTTTCAGTTTTTAAAAGTTGGCGTTTGAGATTTTTTCATAACTTAGTTGTCTGTATGTGAAAACCTGTTTGACAGCAACTTCTAAAAAAATAATTTTCAAACTATGAAAATTGCCTAAAAAAATTGCAAACTTTAAACCTAAAAATATTGACGATTTTTGCAATATTTCTCAACCAATTATTTATTTTCTAGTTGCACTCACCTAGATTATTTGAATAAAAACATACTTTATATAACCTTTGTTTAGTGAAATAGTCTAGCTATAATACAAAAAATAACTACAAATTTTTGGAACTTTTCTGACATTTTAAATTAGAAATAAATAGATAAGAGTATCAGATAATTACTAAAAAATTAGTGATTTTTTTTTTAATTTTGAATATAAAATAAATCACAATTTCCATATACTATAATTTGAAAAAATATATTTTCTAGTTGGATTCAAGATAGAAAAATTTTAAGAATAGAAGACAGTTATTAATAATACATGAGTGAAATTTTTTAATTTTGAATATAAAAATAAATTGAAGTTATAATTTAAAAAATATATATTTTTTAGTTGAATTCATGATAGTAAAATGAAGTTACAATTATAAACTCAGAATAGAAAGTTAAAGTATATTCATTATAAAAAAATATGATACATCATTACTTTTTGATATAGATTTAAAAAATTGAACTTTGAAGGCTGAAATTGAAAATATGACAAATAAATAAAATTTTAATTTTTAAAAATAAAAAAATTGAAAGTGAAATGCTAGTCGATAAAATGCAATGTTGGTAATTAAAATTAAATTATTAAAGATATCAATCCTTAAAGACCATTGTGTATGCTGGGGACTGAACCCTCTCTCTCTCTCTCTCTCTCTCTCTCCTTCCTGAGGCTAGGGTTACTCTCTTTTAGGTGAGTTTGATCTCAATTCTTTTCATTATTATGGGTTATATTCTCTCTCCTCCCTCCATTTTAAGTGAATGCTTCTTCAACTTTACAAGGTTTCATCTTTTGTCTTCTCACAAAACAATTATAACATACATACCAAATTTAATTCCTTTCGATTTACCATACTACTACTACTATTATTCAAATTTAAGAAAAGGAATTAGAACATATAGATATACCTGTAGAACACCCTAAAAATATACTGTACTCAATAGAAAGATGGTCCAAGTGGTGGAGATATAGGTTTGTTTGGTTGTAGCTTACGAATAAAAAAAATTAGCTTATTTCTGTCGTAGAAAAAGTTGACTGCTTCAAGCTTAAAACTTCTAGTTTATTTAGGCCAAAACAGAAATGAAACGTCATAAAACTTTTAAGCAGAAAATGTCGAAAAATAGCTTGTAAGCTGCAACCAAACAGCTCAAAGTTCCTTTTTTTTTGTTTTTGTTTTTGTTTTTTATTTTTATGTTCAATTGTGTTTGTTTCAGTTCAGTATAGCAGGGACCACTATGGAATATAGAATTTTATTCGCGAATATATATAATTCTGTTTTTGCAACACGTTAGTGAGTATTTAGAGTTCCCTTTGTATTATATTATACCCAAGCCAAAGATGATCCAAATGGTATTTTAAAAAAAAATAAATACCTTATTTTTTGTACTTACTTGTATTTGTGCCCTGTTTGGTTCAGCAGAGACCCTTATAGGATGTCCAAGTTTTGTTTAGCAACATATACTATCTCATATCTGAAATGCTAGATGTTCTATGCGTGCATTTTTTATATTTTTGTATTTAGTATGTCTGCTACTATTAAATATTCTCCCTCATATTGCTTTGGAGTTGTTCTTTACTCCCATACTATAGAAGTTAGATATATGTGACTACTTTTTCATAGCTCTGCAAAGAAAAGTTATTTCTTTAATAGCTGCAGGTTATTGAGCACCGAGTATTTGCCTTTGTGCTATATCCAATCCACATATGGTCCAAATGGTATTAAAAAAAATTCCTTTTTTTGTGGACATTTGTTTTGTTTTTATTTTATAGTGAAGAGATCCAGATCCTCATGGAGTGTCAAAGTTCTAGATACAAATATTGATAAGGTACTTAATAATTGAAAGGCCAGATGTTATATTTATTTTTGTATTTGATATGTTTCTGATACTTTTTTAGGGTTTTGATCTTATTGTCTAAACTTTTGATATACCTTGATTCTTTTCTCCTCTTCCTCTAAATAATTTGTTTGCTCAACTCTATGTTCTCTTTAACAGTCCTCTAATTGGAGATACCTTTAAGCGAGCATATATAATGGCTTCTGTTTCGTACAATTCTATTGGAATAACTACGAAGCTTTTAGATAATCATCATGGACATAAATTGAAGCTATTTTCAACCTGTTGCTTATTTGGCAATATATCCCCAGTTCTCAATACACAGTGGTCACTCATTTCTAGTCCTTCAAACAATGTATTTCAACCTCAAGATTTTTCTCAATTTAACAAGTCTCGATGCTACTCCACCGTGTTCAATAGCCTCTCTTCGAGCAATGGCTCTTCAGGTAAGAAACACTTGATTGAATTGCTATCGCGGAGCTTGTTTAAATATTAAAAATATTTGTATCTTCATGTAGTGGGTGATTATTTTAAAGTAGTTTGATAACTTTAGGGGCTGCGCGTTTAAGCAGAGTAAATGTAACATGTTGTTGTACTTGTAGATCGATGATTCTTTTTCATTAGGAAAGTTTTTCGATGCTGTTTTTTATATTCTAGAAATGGCTGTATACACAATTACAATTAGCAGTAACGTGTTAAAAGAAAAGCATACGGAGTAATTTGCTGATTACGAAGCTAAGAACTTGTACTTCGTATGGTTAAGTTTTTCGAAATGAGTTTTTAATGTACAGTTTTGAGTGTCTTTAATGAATTGAGAACTCTAAATTAGGTGTTCTTTAATCTGTGAATTGGATACTAAATTCTCCCAACAACAAAAGAAAGTTGTATGTGAAACCGGTGTCTCAGTCCAAAAATTAAAAGCTCGATTTAGAAACTATACCGAAATGGCCCTAGATTAGGTAATTTCTTTTATGTTTAGCTGATGCTCACTCACTTTGGCAGGAGAAAGAGTGATTGTTTTGGTCATTGGCGGAGGGGGAAGGGAACATGCCCTTTGCCATGCCTTGAAGAGATCGCCTTCTTGTGATGCCGTATTTTGTGCACCAGGAAATGCTGGAATTGCCAGCTCAAACGATGCCATTTGTATTTCCGACCTTGACATTTCGAATAGCTCCACAGTGATCTCGTTCTGTCAAAAATGGGGTGTGGATCTAGTTGTGATTGGACCGGAAGCTCCGCTTGTCGCAGGTCTTGCAAACGATCTTGTCAAGGCCGGGGTTCCTGCTTTTGGCCCTTCATCAGAGGCTGCAGCTTTGGAAGGCTCAAAGAATTTCATGAAGAATTTGTGTGACAAATATGGAATTCCAACTGCTAAGGTTGCGCCTTAATCTACCTTCACCGTAATGAGAACTTTGTTCGCTGACTTCTCCTATTTTTCTCTAATATTATCTTAAAGATGCACAAACATAAAGGGATCTGACAGTTATACTGACTTATAACCCCATATCTCCACGCTAAAAGGCGCACCTTTTTGCTATATATGTACATTAGAAATCTTCACAAATATTGCACCTATGAGTTAATTGTCTTGAAATTTAGTCCTCAAATCTATATCTACTGTGGTTGGGTAGTTTTAGATGATACCTGATATTATTCCTATATTCATTAAAAGTCTTGTTTTTTTTAATTTGAGAACTGAGGATAATGATAACCACATCTATAATGGTGATATATCTGAATTTGCTTTTGCATAAGTTGAATTTTGTCTAAATAAGCACTACATTATAATCATTTATTTATTTCCTTTTTTTTTTTTTTTGGAAATTTCTAATTTATCCTTTGTGAGTGAGCTTCCAACAATTTTAGTTTTTTTTAGATTTTATAGAAAAATTGTAAATGCCTGACAAGGATAGGTTATAGTGATCGATTTCACCCAAAATGTGTCCAAATTTCTATAGAGAGACCAAATTGTGAATTTTTAGTTGAGTTATGGTACCAAACAAAAGTTTGAATCACAATTAGGGACCACAATGAAGGGTGACATTGCAAAACATTTCGTATGTAACAAAAACACCTTAAAATGAAAAACAAAGTGATTTTGCACTATCTAATTATCAGAAGGGTACAAGTGATCCTTTGGCTTGTTACCTAATTTACGATAGCAATTTTGTTGTTCCATACTAACATGGAAATAAAATCAGCACATCTTTTAGCATGTTTATCCTTGTTTTAAAATTTGAATTATTGTTGTAACTATAACCGAATCATAAGAATATCTTGTTATTTTTGTTAATCGAATTGTGCAGTTAGGATTTAATCTTTATCTCCCTCTACACTCGGTTAAGATGCTAGCTGAATTAATAGGGACACGTAATAATTCTTAGGAGAAAAAAAAAATGGAAACATTTATTTATATATAGAAAAAAGTGATAGACTCATCTGATGAAAAATTGGGAAAGGAAGACATTATTTTAAATCGACGTTAGACTAAGGAACTGGTTAATGAAGCTGACAATTTGAAAGTGAAGGAAGTTATTCATAAATTGTTTTGACGTTGACAATTAAAATGAAGCTAATTAGTAATTTAATTCATCAATTGAATTTTTATATTAACTTAATCAAATAATTTAGTTAGCCATTTGATTGGTTGGCATTGACTCAATCAATTGCATAAAACAATAACCTCTGAAGTCAGCTACACGGTACACCTGATGTCTTTCCTAATTCTATATGTATAATTTTATACAATAAAATGTACTTGATGAAAACAAAATAATTGAATTGATATGGTGAGACTTAAGTTATGAAGTGGACACATGCCCAACTTGTACAAGTGATATTAAATTAATTACTATATAGAGTTGAAATTAAACTAACTTTATGTAGAAGTTTTAGGTATGAGTAAATTATTAAACTTAAAGTGCGGCATTTTTACCTATAATTATTGAGCAAATTGTTTCCTCGTCCACGGCACGGTGCAAGATACAATTTGTGGGAAAAAAGGAAATTGACAAATTATATAAAAGGCAAAAGAATGATTCTCATTGAACTTATCGAATAGCAAATAGTTTGCTATTTATATTACTATAATAATATATAAATCTGTAAACACAATAATATCTCCTAAATTTAAATATTATCTAATCAAATCAAAACATACCAAATCAGTTATAATCTCATAATATATCTAACACTCCCATCAATATACAACATGGAAAATTATAAGGCCAATCTTGAAAACCAAACTGATAATCCGATCTCCGATTGTTGCACTTCCCTTACTTTTAATATGTTTAATTTTGAAACTCATGATAAAAGAGAACCTTTAATAATTTTGATCTCATACTTGATGATGAGAAGCATGTCCAAAATTTTATTTTATGAATTTAAGAATAAAAGTAATATCAAATAACAATTTAATTTGCATGACTACACTAGATCGAGTCAAATAGAGCAATTAAAAAGATGCCAACAATAGATGGTGGCGGGAAATTAGAAGAAAGATGCCAACAGTAGATCGTGGCAGCAAA
>MKEJ01066603.1:0-15841 GCA_001753735.1 Embelia ribes | reverse complement strand
TATTAGTTGATGTGAGATAATATTTAACACTCCCCCTCATTTTTGGACGGGTAAAATCTTTGAAAGTCCAACAATCAAATCTTCGAAGCCCCAACAAATGGAAATAAGCTGGTGGAGTCAGCAATAATTTTTTAAATTAATCAAACAAATGAGCTTTTTTTACTCTGATATCATGTTAAATTTATAACTGCAATAATTACTTATGTAGAACCAACTCTTAAAAAATGGCATCATATATAAAGTTTTAAGCTTATTATTATTCGATGTAGGATAATATTTAATACTTATTTAGTTGTAGAATTTAGTCATTTTTGCATATCTGACTACATATATTTTATTCATTTTTATTTTTATTTTGAAAAGCCTTAACTTGATTAGCCAATCTTTTTTCTTAATCTCAAATAGACTAGATTCTTATTCTCACTTATACAAGCAAAACAAACAAACCTTAAATGTTACATGCCAAATCTCAAAATAATAGTGAAAGTATTAAGTACAAAGAAAATATCAAAGCTATAAACATACTTCTTGCAAACGCAATGTTTTCTTCAAGGAGAACCCCGTGATGATGGTACTGGTGGTTATCCACGATGGAAACCCTCCGATGCTTCTGCCTTTCGCGAGCCTTATGGTTCTGAAACCAGTAAAATACGTTCTTGCTCTCAATCTTACCATAAAAGCTTAGTTGAGAAGATATCTTATGAATCTGGTCAGTGCTCGGGGTCCTGAGCCCCGACCTGAAAAGATCCGTCAGGACCTTAACCTGCTCGGGAGTTGGGTTCCACCTCCCGCACTTCGCCCCACCGCCATTTCCACGTGGCCTTACACAAAAGCCTGTAACCCCATGATCATGATCCATTGCCAAAGAAAGTAGTTAACTAGTACTTACGACTTTGTTTTTTGTTTTGTTTCTGAACTTAACAGAAATGGTTCGTGTGCATATATATAGATAGAAGAAAGGGAGTGAGTTAATTTAATCTTTATTTTTTTTCGAGATCGGAGCCTTTGATATCAAAGAATGTGAACTAAGGTGGAAACTTTTAGGATTTGATTGCTTTTGTTTTAACTTGATTTTTGTGTAGATATATCGAAAAAGCAGTCACTGTTCAACATTTTCGGTCGGCGAGTAGACAAATAGGTAACTTCGCAAAGTTTGTACATAAAATACTTTACTTTTGCTTTTAAAAATAAAATACTTTAAATCAACTACAACAAGGCGTGCAACAAAGAGCACATAAAAATATGGACAACTTGCACTTTAACCGTTGCTATTTGATAGATGGTTTTTGTTTTCTATAACGACTATTCAAATTCAATTAATATGCCTAAAATGATAAATTGTTATTTTTAATTAATATAAAAATTCACATTAATGAGTACCGATTAGTAAGATACCCATTTTAACTTTCTCTCAATAGATAAAGAGCTATTTTGTGTCGGATTTTCAAAATAAAAAATCAGTCTATATCAAAAGAGATGGATTAGGAATCGCGTGATAATTATATTTGATCTCAAGTCATGCATTGCATTAGTTAAAAAAATTTAAAATTGTCAATAATGTTTTTCCTTTGGATACCGTTGCTTTAAACGAGTTTTTGAGATGGTGACGTACTAGTGGATGCCAAAGGAAGGGGAATCGCCATAGTATCAGTGAAAAGTTAAGGTTTCAACTACGTTTTAAGCAAATTTAACAAAAGTAAGTATATAATATTTAGTCAAATACTAGTACAATTCTGAACCCAAAAACACAAACGAGTAAATACAAATTTTTCTCTTAAAATAGTAGAAATACTTTTTCTTAGGCATAACATTAAGAAAGTAAATGATCTACCAAGATAACATGTTTTTAGTATTGGAGAAGTGTTTGTGAAATGGTGGGAGTTAAAAGTCAAAGTTTTAGTTCAACATTGTCTGATCTAAGTTAGCCTGTTGTGATCAAAAGCAACTGACATGGATACTGAATTTTGTTGACCAATATAGTTAAACAATTCTTGTATATAATTGAACCTCGTTTCTAGGGTATGTGACAGACAGGAAAGGACAAGAAAGCCAACAAGTTGAGATTTTAGAGAGGGAGAGAGAGTGAATTCCTAGGAACAACTAGAATTAGGGAACCTATTTGGCTTTTCTCATGTCTTGTGGTCCTTGTCTTATGCAATTAAATGCCATTGAATGACTCATAACCAATTAAGGGAGCTTAATTAAAATTTGATTTCTCCTTTATTTCACTATAGAGTTTGGTATATTTATAAATTGGCAATGGTACACCCAATCATAAGATTTATTTGATTTTCTTATCTCTTAATATAACAAAAAACAAAAATTAATTTTAGTTATTAATGTAATATAATTAAAAATTATTTATTTTCAAACATTCTACTTATCACATCAGCTTGTAAAATAAATTGGGTAGTTTTTTAGTCTCTCTTAAATTTTTTGTTCAAATGGAAACTTGAATTGTATTTTGGTTCTTGCTCACAGTGTATTTGCATACCAAGAAGATTGAATATTAGGAGCTGTCTTAAATTAGTAAATCATTAAAGTCTGATTTTTTAGGATCTCAAGGTTTAGGAACTTGAATCTAGAAGGAATATTGTGACTGATCTTTTGAGATTGAAGAGAAAAGATACAGACATACATGATAAAAATAAAACGCAAGGTCATGCTGCCTCGTAGCACTTAAAATACTATTGTTTTTGGGCCCTAAAAAAACTATAATAATGGCGATCACAAGACACAAGTAAAAATAAAAATAATAAGAGTGCTATATATTTGATAAGTTATCAAGGAATTATGATTAATAAACGCATATATTTTTCGATAGGGAAATTTCTTTTTAAAATTGTTCCTAAAATATCACGTTGTACTAGAGCTTGAGAAAGAAATTTTAGAAATTAAATTGAGAATTGTTGTTGTGTTTGGGGTAAAAATATTTTCATTTTTTTTATTAGAAATAGACATATATTGGGAATGTACTAGTATTGTAAGAATATCATTGTAATTATAGAAATGATTGTTTAATCCAAAAAAAATTATCTGATTCTCTTACCTGCTGATATTACAAATGGAATCTTTGGATATAATTGGTTACTAGGTGTATTGTATTAACAAGTGTAATTAATATTTTTCTTAACACGTCAATGGGTAATATCTTTAGGTAAAATTTTTAGGTGGCTATAAAATTACTCTAGTAATCAATGATGGACACTAAAAATATTTATTTTGAAGGTAACTCCCACAATAATTCTAAACCACCCAATAATAAGGCTTAGTTTGGAAATGTTGGTATTTTTCAAAATTTATTTCTTAAAGTTGTTTTTAAAAGTTGATTCTAAAAGTGGGTATCATTCTTTGTATTCAGTAAATTAATTATAAAAATTATTATGATAAATAGTGTGTTATTTCAGAAAGTTATATTTTTAATTATAAAAAGACAAAAATATGTATGCATGAGAAATATAGTAAATATAATTAATTAAGGTCATTTTACAAATTAATGACAAAAAAAATTAACAAATTTTTTAAGACATCCCTAAGCCTGTTTTTAAATGTAGCCTTAGAAAAAAAAAGCAAATAATTAAAGCATATGTTTTTTTATTTTTTCTATTTGGTGATAGTAGGTATTTTATCTTTAGCAAACGCCATATTACAATTAAAAAAAAAAAAAAAAAGAAACCTCTAAGAAAAAACAATCTCAAACTATGCTTAATTAAGAAGATTTTGAAAAGAGCGAAGTTTTATTTCCCAAGTATCACTTTCTACTTTGTATTGGGAAAAAATAAAATAAACCTCCAAATATAAAAATCGAACTCAGTCATATTCCCTTTAACTTATATTTCTTCCATCCCAAAAATATAAGTTTACTGTTCTTTTCCGTTAGTCCTAAATTATAAGTTACTTTCCTCTTTTAAAATTGCTACAAATAACTATTTTATTAAAATACTCTCCTTTTATACATTTTTTTATTAACAATTACCACTTTTCATATTCTCAATAAGAGTATATTAGTAAAAGAAATAATCATTTAATTTTTTATTGCATTTACCATTTTTTTTAATTTATATGAAAAATCAAATTAATATATTCTTTTAAAAAGAAGAAAGTATAAGATTAATGCCAAACAATTTTCAGCTGTTTTTCACTTTCTTCTTTAACAATATAGATGTCAATGAAAATAAGAACAGTCCACAAATTTGGAGAGGGAATAGATTTTATACATACTAGTAGGACACAAATTTTATCATTAATATGATTTTACTTTATCTTTTTTTCTTTTTTATAGTCTGAATTTACTTTATCCTACTAGTATATTGCTTTATCCTACTAGTTTTTAGTACTACTTAGGTGATTTTTTATATATTATTTTTTTAATACCATCATTTGAAATTGATTAAGAGAGAAGATTAATATTATTATAATATAAAAATAAAAATTAATAACCTCTTTTCGACTTATTAAATTCTGAATAGAGACATATAAAAAAATCTATATGTATAAAATTAAAATTTATATGTATAAAAAAATTACTACGATAGAACAGCAAAAATCCGGTACCCCATTTAGAAAACACAAATCTAGTTCGAAAAAACACAAAACCAATTCGAAAATAAATAAAACCCAACATACCAAATAGCCTCTGAAAACACTCTGAACCTTGATCGCCGCCCAAGTCATCTCTCTCCCATATCCCCTCTCTCTCTCTCTCCCCCTCCCCTGACTCGTCAGCCTCACCACCGCCACCGCTGCCTGAGCCGCGGCCAAGGCCGCATCCGCCACTGCGGCCGTGGCTGCAGCCATCGCAATCGCGTGCTTGCTCTGCTCGCTATCGGTCTCAGCAATATAAGACCTCATCCAAGCACCGTCGCTCACCGGAACACTCTCCGGAACCTTGCCGGGCTTGTGGAAGCTCCACCTTTTCTTCTCTCTCCGGTTACCGGAGCTCGAGAAATCCCAATTCTCCTTATCATTCTTCATACCCAGCATACCCTTAAGCCACCTCGCCGCTTTCCCCATTCTAGCGTGAGAAATTAGAAATCCTACAAGAGATTAAATTGAAATTTGGGATTATAATTTAGAAATATGATTTAGAGAGATAGAGAGAGAGGGGAGTTAGAATCTTGACATGTTGCAAGCAGAGAAGTAGTGATGGGAGCAGAGAACAGAACAGAGCATGGTGGAAACTAATAAGTAATTTTATATAGAGAGAGAAAGTGATTTTTTTTTAGAAAAATAATTATTTCTTTTTTAAAATTCTGACAACTACCTCGTGAATATCTGCATTATAAGACAAAACAAAAAGGTGTCACGGAAAGAAACAGATTTCAAAATTAGTTAATTCGAAAAATGATACAGTAGATCTTTCAAAAACTTGTCAACATTCACAAAAATGGCTAAAATTAAAATATGCTAATTAGGAATGAATAATTTTTGAAAAGCCAAAATTACTTAATTCGAAAGAGGCTGGATTTTTGGAAACCGGCTAAAATCAAAATTAGTAAATTCGAAAAAGACTGGATCATTCAAAAACCCGAAAATTTCTTAAAAAAAGTCTAAATTTATCAAATTCTGAAATTGGGAAAAGGGGTTAAAATTACCACTTCAAAAATAAATCCAATGGGAAAGTCAAAAAAATAGGGAGGAGAAACAGAGTCCGTTACTCTGTTCTAGTAAAAACAAACAGAAAACACCACAGAATCAAACAAAGAAAAGTGAGAGAACATTGGAAAATGAGAAGTAATTAATTAAATCGAAAACATAAAAAGCTAAAAACAATTTATCAGTAAATTCAAAAAAGCACTCAATTCCACCTCCTCCAAGGAGAATCCTTCTTTTTTTTCCTCATTTTTTGCAGCAATTAAATTGAAAAGATAAAAAGCTTAAAAGTTAAGTTCAATGAATTTCAAAAAAGTGCTCAATTCCACCTCCTCCAATTCCGCAGTTTTTACTTCAAAATTATATTTTCTCTCACTAAAGCAGAGGAGGATTCTCTTTTGCCCTTTTCTTTCTCTGTAACTTTCTGGAGCAGCGTGTACGTATATATAGGCAAGCGGCCACCTGGATTCTAGCCGTTAATTACATTTACACTATTTAGAGGATCTTTTTTATTTTATTTACCCCCCACAAAAAATTCAGTAAAAATATCACAACTTTTCTTTAACTAAATCAACATGCTCATTTATGAGTACTTTGCATAAAATCCCAATTTAATTTGAAAAGAATTGATTCTAGGGATTGTTTCGTCATAGTTTGTTTAACTTGAGTTTTTTTTGTTATCTATAATATTAATTCAAATTTTTTATTCAATTTAATTCCAGTTATTAATGTAATGTAACTAAAAACTAATCACATTCACATACTTACTTTGCCACTCTAAAGATGGCATGGATCAATTTAGTCTAAGTTTTTCTTTTGGTTATTTAGCCTCAATAAATTAAAATTTTTATAATGCATTGATCCTTTTATTTCTATGGTCCAAACAAAATAACTTTTTTCAGCTTGAAAACTGTCATAAAACGAACTCATAGTCCTCAATTTTACTATTAAAAATTTGAAACTTGTAAGAAAGTGATAAAACATAATTTTGAAATCGAACAAAAAAAAAAAAAGGTTCCATCAAGGATTTTTTATAACTTTTCTGAGAAAATGTAAGTAATCATTAATAGAAACTTGTAAGGAAAATGAGTACTTTGCCATTTATCACCTCTGCAAAAGCGCTTCCCCACAACTTTTGAATTTTCACCAGATCAAACAAAAACTTAATGATTATAGTCAAAATAGGTCTCTGTACATGACTAAGAACATTTAATAACACTGAAAAAGAAATTTAAATTTGGGATTTTAAATTTTATTTCGTTGCTGTACGAACGAAAAGGACTAGTGAAAAGGATATGGACTCTATTTTTGTATTTTTGTGTATCTCTGTGTAAATTATGATAATGGGATCTTCGGAAAACCTTTTCAATTAATTTTTGGTTGATTCGGAAACAAAAAATCTCTGCCTTTGCTTATGCAAAAAATCTCTCAGTAGATATACAGTACCTTTTTTTATAGGAAAACTGAAAAGGATGTGAATGTGTGTTTCTACAAAACTGGGGCCTTTTTTGAAAGAATAAAATACAGTAAGGCCCCCTATATTTTCTTGAAACTATGGCATGTTTTTCATTTTGACCTCTAATGTACCAGCTGTTTCAAGTTACACCTCGAATTGCATCTCTAACTTGAGATATTCTAGTTTTTCCCGGGTTAAATATATGGACGGACAACACATCACACAAAGCTCCCGCTTTTAGGAGTCTGGAAAGATATGATGTACGCACACTTACTTTTATCCCCTGAAACTCTGCTTTTCCAAGTTAAATAAGTCAAAAACAAGAATCATATCTAAGTTGGGCAAATAATACCAAAATATTTACATTGGAGGAAAAAAGGAACTTTGAAAGTACAACAACGAACTCATAAGAAGATTTTCATAAGGTAATTAAGAAATTTGACAAATAGTGCAACTAATAAGATGATTTCTAGCATGCTTGGGCAAAGAGAGGTTTAAGCTTATTATGATCATAGCAACCTTGTTATGAACGTTTCACCAATCAAGTAAGCCTATTAGACATTAATCCCCATTGTAAGTGGTGAATTCACCGAGCCCGCTACTGATAGTAACCGATTCATGTGTTCAAGGGCCCGTCGTTTCCAATGGTAAGTTTAGTGAAAATGCTATTCGAAATAGTTACTTCATATCGAGTGACTTGCTTTGCTAAATAGTTTCAAGATTCGCGCCTTGATATGATATGATATGTTTAGCATATAAATCGGTTGGCGTAAATGAGATTCTTGTGCTCTTTCTAGCATTTATAATTGTACTTTGAATCGTATTGATTTTGTCAACGAGTCAAGATCTTCCCGATCCTTCTCTAATTGTGAGAGAGCAGTACGATAGAAGGCACTAACGGAAGATAAAGGAGCTTTAATTAAGGGATCTTTTAGCAAAATCATACACAGTTGGAGTACTAAATTTATATATACATATCATCCCTAAGAATACTTCGAATCTTGTATAACATCTAAATAGTATTTATAAATTTTGAAAGTAAGCAACAAACAGTATTTAGAAAGGCCAGAGACAATGAAGCCACACCAATAGCTGTGTCTCTACTTTTGTTGGTGCAAATCAATATGCTTTAGGTTTATGGCTACCAATATTTAAAATACCAGAATTAAAAAACTTCCAAACAAAACATTAGAGTTTGTGTTTAGACCCAGCCCAAATTTATGTGCATGGAAAGTGAAAAAATTTAAAACACAACCTTGGTCCACCATTAGGTCCAATAGTCCTATGGACCTAAGAAGTATTTTCATTATTTTTTTTTTGGCCTAGTCACTTGTTTTTGTTAGTCCATAGTTTCAGCTAGTTACAAGTTCATAATTGGTACTCATATTCATGAAAGAAGGGAGAAATAAAAGATATAGTTTTGGTACTAGCTAGTCTGCACCATTCTGGTGCAAACCCACATGACAATATGACAAACGAGAGCACTGTAATTTTTCAAAAACTTTTATGGTATCGTCAATTATTTTTATTTTTTTTTTGTGTGTTATATTATGAATAATGGTATGCGCCAAAACTTTGTAAACTAGCGAGCGCCAAAACTTACTCATCAAAAATTCTATTGATTAGAGAGTGCAACATGCTCCTTTTGCATTGCAAATCTTTCCAACCCGACGAACTTTATATCATATTGAAGAGGCTGCAAGTGTTCGAACTATCTAAATAAGTTACAACAATGACATTATCAAAGCGATGCGACTATCAGGTGTTGACAAGAAAAATTGAAAAGCTCGAAATGAAATTGAAAGATTTTGGATCTTGATAATTAACACAACATCTGAAAAATAAGACATACTAAAAAATGATACATTGTTGTTTTAAATTTTCAGACAAAACACATCCATTTACATATCAAGCTTCCAACTTTTCATCCTTCAGTAAGCAAGCCAAACAAGAAACAACGATAAGTTGGGAATAAAATTAGCAGGGTAATTTTCTACAAGTGCCATGTTCTTCTCAGCCATATTACGTAATACAAAACCAAAAATACAAATCAGATTCTACTAGTCGATTCCCCTCCAAGCTCTTGCACGAAAACCTCGAAACAAAAAATATTACACCCCTGTTCTTCATCCTCACTTGGGAACAGCTAAAAGTGAGATTTTATCTTTGTTTAGTGCCAACTGCAACCACAAAATACCAAATGTTCAAAATTCGCAAACAATAACACCCACGAGACGAGACATCGTGTGTAATTATACTCCTGTTCTTTATCACGAACGCCAATATCAAATTCCTGAATGAATTGTGTTTTCCATTCGCAAAAGAGTGAAAACAACTAGGTTGGGTAAATAAAAACCAACTACATTATATAATACGAAAAATTCTACAAAAAATTGTAGTGGTACAAGTTCTTATAAACTTATTTTCTATAAGAAACACTAGACAATAATATTGATCCTCATCTGAATTTCCCACACTAGAGTAAAAGTGCAAGTGTTCAATTATACATGCTTGAATAAAACCAAGAGAAAAGTTGCAAGGGATTATGAGATCTCACAGCTTAATTTAGGTAGTTCAGAGGTTTTCAACACTCGCAGCCTCTTCACGGTGGATACAAACATGCTGCAAATGAAAAGTTCAAAAAGAAAATTTTATAAGTAACCGGTAGATTCAATATATAAATTGAGTTCATCCAAAGAAAAATTGGGATAGTAGGACTCTGTAAACCATCGAGTACAGAAACCAAAAATAATATTTCCTTTCTTTCCTCGTTATAATTCTTTACAATGAATTCAATTCTTTTTCCTCTGTTTATTTTTTATTTATTGGAAAACTAATTCAAAACATAATAATCCAAGGGTTCATTTGGTTGAAACTTTTAAGCAAATAAGTTAGTTTATTTATGACTAATAAAAAGTTGGATCAAAACTTCCAATTTATTTATGCCAAAACAACAAATAAGCTCAACTACGCAGCTTTGCAACTTATAAGCTACAACCAAATAAGTCCGAACTAGTGACCGGTGAGTATTTAACAATAATAAAGTGGGCTATTGTTGACTGTAAAAAGATGGGAGAATATATGCTGAATTAAAATAAGTGGTAATACAATCCACTTACTGCCATGGGACATCCCCAACAAGCATCCTGTCCCCTTCATTATCCTCATAAACAAGGGTATATTCCCCACTAATTCCATCCACTAAACCATTAATTATTTCTTTATCACCTCCCTCTTGCTTGTTCTGGATATCAGCAGTAGAAGAATCTCTTTGAGCTGCAAATTTAAACACAAAAAGACACAAATGAGGTAACCTCATCTCTTATGCAAGCATTTGTACTAAACCTCATTTTAAATGGCAAATATATCCAAATCTAATCCCTCTCCACTCTTTCCCCACAATCTAAATTCTATTGCACGAGTAATTCAATACATTATCCAATCATGCAAATAGAATGATTTGACTGGTTGGTCAAAATTTTTTTAAAAAACCTTATAACCAAATTATTATCGGCAAATGCTCAAAGTGCACTTGTCAGCAAGTCTGTGCGGCTCTTCTCAAGCTATGACCATATTCGGTCGTAAAAGTTTCTAACTTTCTTAGTAGAAAATGGAAACTAAAATATGAAGCTTGCCATCTAGAAATTGATAATTCTTCTAAAACCACCAAAGACACCCATACTACACACATGCATACGAGATATAAGTCAGTTAACTAATCAACCATGTGAGTAGAATTATTGAAAGGATAATAAATTTCTGAATATACCAGCAAGTAGGCCTCTGAAGAGATCATCAACAGCAGAGGAGAGCATCTCATAGCTGTCGTGAACTTTGAGATCGACTTTTCGCCCTATTGGAACTCCATCCATGTTGATCTTCACAAGAAATCCCTTTTGGGAACTTATTTTTTCAGCTGGTTTTTCACTTAAGACCTTGTTTGGTACCACATTTTCAGTCCCAGGAATTGATTTGGATGAGCTGGTAGTGGCGAGGTTCCTCCGGAAGGAACGAATAGGAGGCCATCCCACAACTGGAGCAGGAGCACTTCTGTAGTTTTATTTACATGATTTAAAAGGAACATCAACAGTGTTAGAACGCAAATTAAATTATATTACTTCTGGTGTCAGATTTTGTAAGGAAAATGAAAGGAAAGCAGCAAAATATATTTACAGCTCTGCCTTCCACCAACAGGAACACTAACTTTTTTAAAAAGAAAATTTTTATTAATATGAATTATTTGTAATCAAGTTCACAGGCAGTGATGGAGAAAACTGCCTTTACCCAAATTAAGATCGGACTTGGCAACTCAGAGACAAAGTTCGCCACTAACAACTAAGTCAAGTGGTTGACACACTGTTTCTAAACACAAATTACACAAAATTGGTCTTTATATGCATTATATGTGCAAATAGATCGATCTTTGATTATCCAAAAGAAACATCTAACTAATCGAGCTTACTTAGGTTTTTACTCGGCTCATTTATTCTAAAAGTTTTCAATTGAAACCAAACTCAGCACTAATGGTACCCACAGTGAGAATTTTAAGATGATATTATTTGTTGAGAAATTCCGTCTCGAATCTAAATGAGTTAAGCCATTGCTAAACAAGTTACTCTTGAACTTTTAGTCAACAAAAAATTGGGTCAAACAAAGTCAAACCAGATTTTGAACAAAAAATTGGGTCAAACAAAGTCAAACTTTGATCAAAATGGTGACAAAAGAAGCCCTAAAATCAAGTTCAAACTCGTTAAGGGCGCTGCTCAAATTTTAAGATGATATTATTTGTTGTTTTGGCGAGAAGTTTTAAGTTGTATTCATAAAAAAACAAAATTCTTAGATAGAAAGAAGATTTATTTTCTTAAAATCTGCAGGCAAACATACCCTCAATATTTTCTCAATTTAATCTTGAGAACTAAAACATTTACACATGGACCCTTGATTGAAGACAACATTGATTTATTCAACACACAGTTTGGAGACAACTAAATCAACATGTGCATGACCATTCAAGTAAAATATAAAGTAGGTAACAGCTGTTATTGATCATTAATGAAACAGACAAATTTGCACGAAAAAGGATCAGAACAAATTGGTAATGATTCATACTTTTTACCAAAGTAAATAAAATAATTTCAATCTGCAGTAGCATTTAACTTGATGCTACATGAAAAGGAAACATCTACATGCATGGACCACATCTAGCAAAATGTGACAGGAGGTTGAATGTCCTCTGTCAACAAGTAAATAAGTGAAAATAATAGCAAACAAAAATAAGGGTAAATTACACTAATGGTACCCACAGTGAGAATAATTTCTATTTTGTCTTTATAGTTTCATACAGTCCCCCAAGAATGAATAATTGACAAATTTGATCCCATAACCTTAAAAAAAAAAAAGGTGATAAATTTGCTGCTTTTCATAGTATTTTACAAATTTTAGAACGGCTGTGATGATCATGCCAGAAGATGGCACCAACAAAGATATCTATAGAAAGAGTAACATATTCTTTAACAAAAAAATAATAAATAAAACATGGTCGGCTTTCTATGAGTTGCACTTCATAAGATCAAGATTTTCACCCTACTTAATTTTGCTAAGAAATTGAACAGCATTTAATTACTCAAAATTATTTGTTGTTTTATCCTTAAAAAAGCTAGAATTTTTTAGATGAATGCATCTATCGTTTTTAGTCTCAAGACTAAAATTGGCTTTCGATCTACAACATGAACCAATACTTTCACTTGAACAATAACCAAACAAAATTTCATTGAAACTATATTCTGCAATTAAAACCAAAAATCATAAAATGGAGTACCTTTTCTGGGAACTGTTTGGCACAGCTGTATTTGCAGCCTTATCTACTGTCCTAGTGCTACAAGGCTGTGACATATCTTGTCCCCTCACAGGCAAGCTCTGGAAATAGTACTTGTTGTTCATGATATTGATCCAACTATTGTCCACTGGTTTGGTGTTAGAGAGGTGGTTCAGAGAGAGACTAGAGTCGTCTCTGGTGGCCCAGTCATGGTCACCGGGTGGACCCAGCCGAAGCTCTAGCCTTTTCTCCTCTGATGAGGATGAACCATGGTGATGTTTTGGACCTTCCATTGTTTTTTTTCTTCTCAAAATAGAACAGTCACTGCCAAAAAGATAATATTAGTAACATAATTGTAAGAGAGACCACCCATAAGGGCATTGCTTGATTTCTCAAGTGAAAAGTTAGGAGAAAAATATTTCAAATAAAAATTGTTCTTTAAGAGTTTTTTTTTTTACTTTTAAAACTACTATAGTTTGTTTCCACCAAAACTACAAAATACATGTGACCTTTTACTTGTTTCAGATCATGCAAAACATATAGAAATACATCCGATTATATGGCATGATTATATTAATGTTTGTAAGAAATTGTTGAGAATGATTGGTATATGCAAATTTCTTATTTACTGATTTCTGCATGAGAAATACATTGCAAAAAATTATATTAGAAACTAGATGATAAAGACAGTGTAAAAGCTCCAAATGAATCTAAAAACAAACTATTTAGCACATATTAGTTAGAGAACAATAACAAACCAATAAGAAGACTGAGAAAATAAGTACCATAAAGAAACCCCAAAAAAACAAAAAAGAAGCTCAAATTTTGAACACCCACATCTTCAAATCGCCAAAATCTAACTTCTTTGGGGCAAAAGATCGAACAACTGGTTAGCACAGACTGATACAAAGCCTTGAACTCCACAAAGCGCCGTGTAAAAGTCTCAAAACACCAACCCCACAAAGCGTAATAAACTATAAACCCGAGCAAAGCAATAAAAGTCCTTAAAGAGAAGAGAGAGCTATGATAGCTTTGAAGATATATTTCACTCTCTCTGCTTTCTTTATATGCTTAATAGCACGCTAGGCGTGTGAGTGGGTTCCATCTCTAAATTTTTTTATTTTAGAAAACAGAAAATGGAAATGGGGATAGATACTCTTAGTTTAAGAAACAGAAGGGAAGGGTCCCTAAAACAGGAAAAAGCAAATAGAGAGCACGCAACCACAAATTGGGGTGATGTTCGGCTCAGCAAGCAAAGGCGTGCTCTTCTTTCTCACTATATCTATATATATATATATGTATGTATATGTGTATATATATATATATATATGCATATGAGACAGTGACATAGGCAAACAAAGTCTTGTTACACCTTGAATACTCAATAGCTAACAGTAGCCGTTGGTGTTCCAAAACATCCCCTTGGTCCTTTCTATTTCGTCCTTATATTGCCATTGCGACCTTAATGTTTTTCTATATTTTGAAAAAGTGACAATATTGGTCTAAGTTACGTCCATTAAGTCATATGCTACTATCAAAAGGATACAGATTTTATACATACTAATATGTAGAAGTTTCATACAAATTTTATTGCAATCTTAATTTTTTTTTACTCCGTATCAATATTCCGTTTCTCACGGGTCAATTAATAGGTTGTAGAATGTAAAAATATTTTATATACTTATATTATAAAATCTCATCTTTGATTAAAATCATGGAGTCTGTGTGATTTTTCCTCAAAGTAAATTAGTATTTGTATGATCATTTGTGTTCGTATAGCGTCTTACTATGACTACGATAGAAGCCATGAAATTATTCAAATTACTACACAAGGGACCATATTTATCACCTTTTTGAAACTTTTGGAGACCAAATCCATCCTTACTTTTCAAATTAGAGACTTAAGTGCTACAATTGCAATATAGAGGATCAAATAGAGTTTCGATCCAACAATAGGGACTACTGCTGCAATTCATTACTTGAGTTGGTCGTCAGTGTTTTTGTGTGAATTACACTAGAAGTTCTAGTACTTTTGACAGGAATTCAATTTTGTCCCACTAAATTCAGGTGCAACGCTGGCAAGTACAAGTTGTTCAGTTTTATAAAATTGATGTATCAAGTCCTTAACCTTTTTTTTTCCCTAAAAAGTTGCATATTTGGTACTTTTGTACGAGTAGTTTTTTTCTCCTCTGCTGTGGGATACCCATATAAAATGATCTTACGACTTAGTTGTTTTGATACTATTTTCATTATTTAGATGACTTTCAATTTGTACACAATAGAGATCATTAATGACACTGCTTCAAAAATTAGGGGCTGTTAGTGATACAATTAAAGTTACAAAAGGACCAAATGCGATTATGATAAAAAAATATATATATGGAACCATTTCTGTTAATATGCATAGACAAGAATTATCATAGATCTAAAAAAGTAATATGGCTGATTATCATAACATTATTTTAAAAACATTTTGTATTCTTTCCGTCTTATTTTAATAATTTTAATTTTTTTAATAGAAATTAAAAATAATAAACTAATATTTTTATTATTTTTTCTAATATATCTTTTATTAATGCTACCTATTTTATAAAACTTTTGATGACTGTGGTAATTAAATGAAGGTAATAAATAAAAATATTTTAATAAAATAAATTTTCAATTATTTTACTAAAATAAAAAATGGACTATATATTGGAAAGACTAAAAAGGAATACAATACCATTAAATTGGGACGAATGAGTATATAGGGCCAGTTTGGAATTGCTATTTGCTATTTGCTATTTGTGTCTGCTTTTTTTCTTGAAAATTGTAGCGTAAAGAATTTGATAAACTCTAAAATATCTACTTTTAAAAATCTGTTTCTACTTTTCTAATGGTACTAGGTGGAAATCACGTACGTTGCACGTGGTATTTTTTAATATGCAAAATATTGAGTATATATGTTGCATGTCGTATTTTAATATAAATTTTTATTT
>MKEJ01066600.1:0-10018 GCA_001753735.1 Embelia ribes | reverse complement strand
CTTGGGCTTAACCCAATTCTTCCCAAAATTCTTGTTTCTAAAGTGTTAAAAACTTGAATGCAAGTGAATTTGATGCACAATAAATGAAAATTCCAAACCAGAATAAAATAAGAAAAAAAACTAATTCGGGAATTGATTCAGAATTGAAAGTTCAATAAAAGAAAATTACTTGTGAAAT
The DNA here is from genome assembly GCA_001753735.1 of Embelia ribes. NCBI lineage: Eukaryota > Viridiplantae > Streptophyta > Magnoliopsida > Ericales > Primulaceae > Embelia > Embelia ribes. The sequence continues at coordinate 9,840 of MKEJ01066600.1, read as the reverse complement.
TCTTGATAATTTGTAAAAAGAATTATTTCTTGGATAAATTTTATCTTTTTTAGTTGTTCATTTTTGCTTTCTGAATGGTTGAGGCTATTTTGGAATTATTCCAAGTTTTAATTTAGTTTTAGTCGCATTGGAGAGGCAAACTGTTATTTCTGAAACCTCAGGGGGTAAACTGAAATTGTCAGAAACCTCACAGGGGAAGTGTAAATTACCCTTGTTTTTACTAGATTAATTAATATTTTAACATTGGGTAAACTGGTGTTCTGAGAGTCGTTTGTTCTTATGGTTGGCTGTTTGTTTTTTACAGATTTGCGGAAGCCTAAGTTGCTGGATTGGAACAATGGGATGGTGGTCGCTCTGATCTCTTTTTAGTATTCAAGTTTGGGGAGAAAAGTTTAGTTTTGAGGATGTTTATAGGTAAAGACAATGGCGTTGTGATTTTTGCAAAGTCATTAGATTTGAAGTTTGGTGTAGCAAACAATGATATGATTATCATATCCCATTAAATAAATTGACTTGGCAGTAGCATTTCATGGATTTGCAATTGTCTCTCTCTCTCTCTTTCTCATGCATGGAAATATTTGCCTCCCATATGAAACTATCGAAGGTCCCTCCCCTTTACATCTTAGTGAATTTAGTTGCTGTTTGTTGTAAATATTTGAAATGATTGGCCTTTATGATTTGAATTTTAGATGCCATCGTAGTGTTGTCTCGCAATGCTACATGGGAGGAGATATTGATTGTATCTGATTTCAGTCGTTATTTTTCCTATGTGTCTTGGACCATACAATTGGATTGCCATCTGATGGAAAGTTTGAATTTGTCCTGATATGTATAAGAGAAAACATTTACAATTTAAACCTGATGCAATGAATTGTAGTGGACTCCTCCAACCTATCTTTTGATGGAGTACCGTCCGTCCTTAACATACGTCCAACAGCCGGTAGCTTAGAAACTTTGATGGGGGTTAGTAATTAGTAAGGAATAGGTTTTTGATGAGGCTCAAAATTACATATGATAATTCGTTTCCTTATTTCTTGGTTTTTGATAGCACCGGTGACTCTTTGTTTGCACATGAGAAAGTTAAACCTGCATCCATCCCTAAGTGCTGATTTTGTAATTTTATGTATTGGGCAAAAGAATTAAGGATGAAATACAGAAAAGTTGAGAGAAACCAACACACAACAAAAGTTGGGATTTTGGGTAGTTTGAAACAACTCGCAACGATGAATTCTCTACTGTACAAGTTATTTTGTGTACAAAAGGATGTTCTCGCAAAGGTGCATGTAGGACTCTCTTTGCTTTTTTTCAATTGGCAAGTTAATTGCACTACCGTTAGAAGGGAAAATAAAGGACTTAAGGCAGCTGGGTTATGGCAAATTCCAGAGACCAGAGTTTTAAGATGCAATAATAATGGATTTTGTTGTGGATATCTTAAGACCATGATACATCAATCGCGGTAGATCTCAATTAATCTATATAGCCACCAGTTCAACTAAAGGAAGTAGCTTACGGGCTATAGGAAACTTTGAGACTTGGGGCCTCGAAGAAGTTCTGTTGTCGCCTTATTTTTACGTACAGAGGGATATGTGCTTTACATTAATATAGCTAACTACTTCGGCTGAGAAGGAACCACTTTACATTAATATAAAGAACTACTTTAGGTGTGATATTTATTATTTATTCTATTTTGCTGAATTAATTTCTATGAATGTGGTACTTGGATTATGATGACGATGAAGAAGAACTAATATTTTCTATTTCACTTGTAGAAGGAGACAGGAGTCCAGATTTAATTTAGTTGTTTGTTGTGAAAATTTGAAATGATTGCCAATAGTAGTTAAATCTCAGATCCAATTGTAGTGATTTTTTAATTTTTTTTTGCAAGGGTTTTCTTTGTTTTTTTGAAGGGTAATTTTAGAGTGATATTTCGTGATGCTACTCATCATGCGGAGGTACTTTTTTTTTTTTTTTTAATATTATTTCCTCAGTTTATACTCTTGTGGGTTACATGCATTAGAAGAGGCAATAGGTGCCATCTGGAGATATGGAAAGTCTAATTTTGTCTTAATGAACTGGTCTAGTTGTATCTCAAAAGCATATAAATCTATTTTTAGTATTGAAAATTGTAAAAAGAAATTAATAATAGGATAAAGCACATGAGAATTATATTTTATTTGAACAATTAACAAAATTTTTACCATTAGTAATTACAACTTAGTTAACTTTTAAATAAAAAAGTATTTTACTTTTACTAGTGCAAACAAATAATATATTTTATTTTCTATTTAAAAGTACAAAAATATTATTTTTGAAATTCTACCTAACAAACCCAATATATATGAGAGAAAAATTGACAATCATTTTGGAGTTAGGATTAGTTTTAAATTTAATAAGCGGTTAGGATTTCTAACAATATTTGAGCATCTAACCACAATGATTCTTTATCATGAAATTTACTATAGGAATCCTTTTCTAGCATTCTTGCAGTAAAGTTTCCAAAAACACACCAAATTTGACTTTGCAATTCAAAACAAAGAAAAGTGAATTTAAAATGCTTTTTTTGACTGGGCAAGCGCTAGCCCGGAGGCTTAGCGGAGAAGCAAACGATCGTGTTATTCTGTATTCCTTCCCTTATTTTTTAAGTATTTATTTAAATTTAGACACACTAATTAAGACAATAATAAATAAATATAAAATGTACTAAAGTGTCCCTAATAAATACAACTAACATTATTTTCACCAATTCTCTCTCTTATTTATGTAAGAACAATTTATGTAATTTCTTAATTTTATATATTAAAATTATAAAAAAGATACTTATTTAGGAGTTTTTTTATTTTGTAAAAAGTTCACTTACAAAAAGAACAGAGGGGATTTATATTTAATTGCATGTGCTTGGCTATTTTCCATTAATTGAACGAGGAGCTGCCAATGGAAAATTTAAGACGCTTTTGGATCCAAATCAAACGACAATGGTATATTGTTTCTTTTAGAATTTAAGTTTTGATCTATCGTTCAAATTATTTGTCCTACTAAAATAAAATTAATTCTAGGTTTTGGATTTAGATTCAACGACCGGTAACCATGAATTTTCTAATGGCATTCCCCATCTCTGCAAATACCCATGAACAAAGCTGCAAAAGGCTTATGATTAATATAATTAGAAAGTTTATAGTCAACTTTCTAAAAAGTTTTTGGCTTTTTGTATAGCACAAGAAATGATTCATTCACGTGATAATGCCACACACCTGCGCTTGTATATGAAAAGGGTTGAAAAATTGGGGGAAAAAAAATATAACACATGCAGGATTGCAGGATTTACAATAAACAAAAATGCAATGTAATCTACGTAAAATTAATTAAACAAGGTCGCGTAGAAGAGAAAGAAAATTAATGTTATATATATACATATTTTTTCCTGTGTAAATATTCTTCAAATGATTTGTTTTCTTCCTAGATACAACTAAAGAATCATTGAATACAAAATCATCAAAGTGAGCAGGCCTCAAAATCGCTAAACTCTTCTAACCAAATCTCTGAAGACCGATACACAAAATGAGTCCTAAAATCAAGCTTTGTTACTTTATCACTACTAACCAAATAGGGGTCATTGTAACCTCGGTGAAACACTTAAGAAAAACTATACGCCTTTCGGTCGACAAATTAGCAAAAAGCATACGAGGCATTCCTTGTCGGAATGAGGGTGACGCTTGATTTAGGAACAACAGAATGATTACAAGCCTGGATTCAAAACTAATCGTAAAGACATATCACAGGGGAATGTGCAACAATTTGATTGAACTGCAACACTTTATAATGCTCTACTGTGCGTGTACGACCAATGATTCTAAACTCATATTGTTTAGAGCACTTATATCAGATTACCTAAAAATGATTATTTTCCTATTTTAGGTAATAATGTTTATTTTATTGCATGCATCGTATTACTAGTTGTTCTTTAAAATAAAAAATAAATAAAATGGTTCTCCAAATATAAAAAATCAAAAACCATTAGTTAAAAATCAAATTCTGTTTCCTCCCATATGTGGCTATCTCTCTCCCTTCCCAATTAGTTGTATCAAAATTAATATTTTAACCAATTTTTCTTCCCCTTATTTTTTTTAAAAGAATATAGCTTTAAATTCGTCAAATATATTTTTTTTATGCTATAAACCGTATTAAAACTTATAAAATATACTTCAATAAGAGATCCATATTGATATACAAATTTAAGAATTTTCAATGAAAAATTAGCATAAAAAGATGTATTTGGTTATAAATATAAATTTTAAGTATAACTATTATTAATATTACTTTAATATTTAAAAAAAATATATAGGTAATATGATGCGAAGTCTAATGAATAGAAATTATGTAAAATAAAGATAAAAATAATTTTATATACACATATTAGAGAATCTATTAAAATAAACTGATTTGAATGACTCAAGGAGCAAATTTTGCTCTCAATATTCATTTCATTCATGCATTTAATCAAATAACCGTACATCAAATAGATATACATAAAGTGCTAATTGTAACTTCCAGTATAAGTATCAATTACCACCCACTACCTTCCACTAACCTTACTGCAGTCAACTTCTAGCCTATGGCTTTTGTACAGATCTAATTTTCTATCTCTACTATAAAAAATACTAAGGGGCTCCAAAGTTTTTTTTTATTTTTGTTCGTATCCAAAATGATCTTATATACTACTACTATTATATCATATTTCATATCATATATAATAAATTAAAATGATAGTCTCAAAGACATATTGTGCCAACTGTCATTTCTAATTGTTTAATATTTTTATATTAATATATTAATTGCACATGATAACCATAAGTTACATGGAATAAGCAATGGATATATAATAATAATGTATTGTAAATAAATAAAAACGGATTATATACAAATTGAAAAATCCATGAATTATATGTGAGAATTTACGGAGTCATAAAAGGGGTATTTATACTTGAAAAAAATCAAATCACCCATTCATGGAATATGATGATTTATAAAGATATAAAATTGTCATTTATATTCCACATAAATAACTTAGCAAAATGATAGCCTACTATGGCGTTTTCTCTCCAATCTTTCTTTCCCATATTTCTTCCATGAAAATATTATATTTTTCTCATCACATAAATAATATTCCAAGTCCATATAAATTTTATATGTTTATGCATGAAATATTATATTTAATCTGACATGATATAGGTTTTCCTTTTATTATTTTTATTTTTTTATAACCTAATTGTTATTTATATAACTTTGCTTATTAATTTGATGCTTAATTTTTATAGGTTATGATAATGACTCGTGGAAATTTGATGATGAGTATGATACAATATTATGTTATAATTCATTTTGCATCACATGGTTTAAATTTTATGATGTATTGAATAATTTTTATGTCTTGCACCATTGCCATCTTACTAATAATTGTTTATTATTTATAATTTTTATTTTTTGTTTTATAGACTACAACTAACAAATAACTATAACTGAAGCTATGATGAGAATGATATTTTGCATACCACAATGAAAAACGTAAGAAATTTTCTAAGCAATTGATTTTGATAAAAGACTATAATAAAACAATTTTTTGGTTATAATCGAATAAAACTAAGGGGTTCCCAATTTTTTTTGAGTGATTAAATTTAATATTTTTTTACCCAAAAAATATGTACTTACTAAAGCAATTTTAATATTAATTCAAAATATTTTTTACATAATAATAATATGAAAAATTATTTTATCTTTTTCATATCATATTAATAGAATTATGCATAGTCCCTTGCATGTGCACATATTTGTACACTAGTAATATAAATAAAGATGTTCTTCAAATATAAAGAAAAAGATATCACGACAAAGTGGCCCGGTTCTATCACTCGCCTTTCCTTCGGAATGAACCTTGTGTTCAAGGTTCAATACGATTAGCTTCCACTTATAGCATTTCATTATTCCCCGATTTGGCATTAACTGCCAATACCTTCCTCGATCAAAAACAATTGTCAATCGAGGTTTTTTTCGTTGCATCAACTACTTTTCTTATAGTAAAGTGACTTTTCAACTACTTTTCTTAAATAAAAACTGGAATATATATAGGCACAGACTAAAAAGGAATATAAGACCATAAAAATGAGACAGAGAAAGTATAAATGATAGTGCAAATCTTTTAATGAGAATCACATAGGTCACAGTCAAACTTTTACCACATCACCATCTTGAGTTATATTTGGTGCGTTTACATGCTCTTGCAATGGTAATGGTAAGGGATGATGTTGATATTGAAAACCATGGAAGCAAAATATGAAGTGACGGTAGGCTTTGTAAAACCATCAGCAAGCTAGTCTTTACTATATAAAATACAAACCTCTATAGATTTGTCAGCAACCTGATCACAAAAGAAATGATAATCAATCTCAATGTGTTCCGTACAAATATGAAATGCCGGGTTGGCCATGAGATAAGTAGCCTCAATGTTATCACAATGAATAATAGGGGCACGGTTGATCGGGAAGCCAAGCTCACGAAGCAAGTATATAAACCACAACAACTTGGCAGCCATGTTAGCCATTACCTTGTAGTCTATCTTAGTGCTAGAATGGGAAAAAGTAGGTTGCTTTTTAGAAGAACAAGAGATAAGATTTGAACCAAGGAACATACAATAACATGTAGTAGAATATCAATTATCAGGACACCCAGCCCATTCGATATCAGAAAAGGCAAATAGATGGTGCTAAGAGCTTTTGCAAAGAAGTAAGCTATAGTGTATAGTACGCTTAAGATAATGAAGAATGTGCTAAACGACCATAAAGTAAAATGAGTACATGTGATGTAGAAATTGGCATACTCTATTAATTGCAAAGAACATACTTGGTCTCATAAGGGAGGGGTATTGTAGTGTTCCTATTGTAGTACAAAAAAAAAAGAGTAGGATCATTCAACATATCATTGTTAAAACTGTCAAGTTTTGCAAAGATAGACATTGCGGATGTAACAGGTTTAGAGGCCAATATATTGGTACTTTTAGCGATAGCATGAATGTATGTTGATGGGAAATAAATAAGACTTTCCAAACCATCAAAGCAGTGACCCCAGGAAATAATGCAAAGGACTAAGATCACGAACAGCAAAGGTATCCTATAGTTGTCAAATGACTCCGGCGACAACTATAATGGAAGATCCCGTTACAATAATATCGTCTAAATATAGAAGAATATCTAAATGATAATTTGAATTATGCAATATTAAAAGCGAGGAATCCGATTCGCTGCTATAAAAACCAATGGAATATAGGTGCTGACTGAGATGCAAACACCATGCCTGAGATGCATTTTTGACCATGTATAGAGATTTTCTTAGCTTGCACACATGATTATGGAGGGTTGGATGTACAAATCCCGGATATAGACCTCATCGGTAAGGTGTTCATGTAGAAAATCGTTACTCACATCAGGCTGAGACATATGCCATCAACCCATCGCTTTGGTGAAAACTAACTAAATATTGATTGGATATACTATAGATGCATCCGTACCAATATAGTTGATGCCCTCCCTTTGGTAAAAACCTTTGGCTACAAGTTGAGCATTGTAGCTTTCAATAGTGCCATCAGCCTGTCGCTTGATTTTAAAGATCTATTTTCATCCCACCACATTTTGTCGATGCTACAAAGGTATCAAGTTCCAAGTACCATTTTGTAAAAAGGCGGTAAATTCGTCACTTATGGCTTTACGCCATTGTGAATATTTAACATCGTTAGTGAAACAAGCCGACTTAATTCGGTATTCAAGCATTGAGTAACAAAGGAGCGTGGCAAAGGCCACCAAATCATCCCATCATAATATTTCTTACGAGTAGAAATATTGTTGCCTGCCTAGTCAGTTTAGGATGAGTACAACCCTAAGACACAATTGACCAAGTAACAGTGTGATCTTGTTCATTTCCGGAGTAGACTGGTGGCAAGGCGGGATGTTGGCTAATGGGTAAAGGCTTTGTATGGGGCTGGTCTAATTGAGCAATAGTTGGGCTGTTATGGCAGAGATTATGGGTCTAGAATGAGAAGACGGGCTTGGAGACCGAGTGATGATGGGTTAGGCCTGTCACATCTCGAAATCCATGAACCGAGGATGTGAGATAAATGAAAGAAAAATAATAATACTATAACTAACCAAACCACCTCAGCTACCAACAACAGCCTGCCATAAATATATACATAATATGGCTTTCTCTATAGTAACACTATATGATGAATAAGAATTAAAGTGCACATATATAATACAACATACTGAGCTAAATGTTCATCTAAATAAATGAAGAAATATACATCATCGTCATCATCTAGACTATATTAATGCATTTATTGTGAAGCTCTGCCAAAAGCAACTACCAATATCCTTCTCTACAAATGCATGCTCCATCAACATAATCTGTACTTTACTCCATCACCTTACAAAACCACGTAAGGCCAAATGCAAGTGCAACAAAAATATACAGGTTAGATTTTAAATAATACTATAAAAATGACTATAAATATGTATAAGTCATGAATGCACATGCAAACATATACACTTAACTATGAATAACGAGTTAAGTAATATATGTCTACGGCTTGAAAGGCGAATACTATGTATACAATGTACATTCACTAAGCATGAGGAGTAAATACTAAATCTATAACATATATACTCTCAGCATGTGGATAGTACTATATACTTCCTTGTGCTACGCCATCATCATCATCGTCATTCTATACCGTCGCCCTTAATAATCGCTATTGCCAATGCACATCACCATCGCTAACGCCAATGTCAATGCCTACGCCATCGCCAAAGCCTATACCATTGCCAACGCAAATCGCCAACGCTTACACATATGCCATCGCCAATGCTTATGCATAGACTATTGCCTATGCATACACTATCGCCTATGCATACGCCATCGCCAATGCCTATGCATACGCTATTGCCAATGCCTACGACATTGCCACAAATATCCGCCATATCCTGTGACGCGGTCGATGCATTGTTTGACCTGCGACACCAAACGGTAATGAGATCGATGCCTAGATACACCACTTTAAGGAACCGCCACTCCTCACAGTGACACGATCTATGCTTGACATGACTCGCCACTCCACACAGTGGCCCGATCATATCTCCTGTGACTGCACTCTATAAGAGGCTCATTCATAGGAATAATACTACGCACCCCAGCCAAGGTCTTATATGACGGCACCTGCAGGAGGCTCACTCATAGGAATAATGCTGCACACCCCCGCCAAGGTCTTCTATGATGGCACTTTGTAAGAGGCTCATAATCATGGGAAACTACACCTAACGAAGGCAGCATATGCCCCCGACTCTACATAATAAGGGCAGCTCATACCCCCGACCCAGCATAATGAAGGCAACTCATGCCTCCGACCCCGTATAATGAAGGCAACTCATGCCCCCGAACAATGCTAACGGAGATAACACATGCCTTTGAACATGAATCCCGACTCAGAATTGTCGGGCGGTCTCTCCGAAGGGCATCAATCCTTACTTAGAGTTGTCAAGTGCTCTCCCCAAAGGGCATACAGCCTAACTCAGAGCTGCTAGATGCTCTCCTCGAATGACATACACATCCATATCATGTATAACATCTCTAACCACATCATCGAACACCGAATCATGACCCAAAGCTATCAGGCACTCTTACATATATAAGTATCTCTCATATATGTATTTCCATACGCATATATATATATTTATATATATATATACGTTAGACATATATATGTTATATATATATATATGTGAAAATATATATATATATATA
>MKEJ01066599.1:0-10868 GCA_001753735.1 Embelia ribes | reverse complement strand
TTTTTTTGAAAAAAAGAGTATAGATATCATAGATTAAATTACGTAAAGCAATGGAACATAAGAAAAATTCAAATACTTACATGGTAGAGATCGTACCGACTGTAGAGAAACGTATGGAGGGAAGTGTCAAAGGGAAAAATCAATGAGTCTCCGTTACAGTCTATATCACTAAATACAAAATACAGGGCAATTAAGATTTGAAATATATATAATTTTTAGAAGAGTTGAGCTTGCGTAATATTTAGATTGTATATTATATATATATATATATGTATCATATTAATTTTAATTATTTTATTAAATTAGTTTTGATAATTTATTTTTAATATGATATCTTTTTTGTAATTTTTTTCTAGTGATTTATAAATTTATAAAATATCGATTAATAGGATTTACAATAAGATAATATTTTTATGAAAAATTAATGTACATTTAGGTTAATTGTAGGTATGTGAAAAACTTACTATAAAAAATATTAAAAAAAAATAATGTTGATAGGGACAATATTTTAAAAATTTATGAAAAATCTTAGATTGGTACAAAATCAATTTATAAAAATATTTATTTACTCATAGTATTTTGATTCTTAAATATAATTTTATTAATTTCTATCATGATAAGTTATTTTATAGTTATACAAATATGTATATGAATATTTTGGGTTGAGCTTGATTTTATATGAAATTTAATTTTAATAATTTATATTATTATAAGTTGATATATATGTATATATAATTTTAATAATTTATATTAAAGTAAGTTTATATATATGTAAATATAATTTTAATAATTTATATTATAGTAAGTTGATATATATGTATATATAATTTTAATAATTTATATTATAGTGAGTTTTATTATTTTAAATCATAATTTGATGGATACATAATTTTAATAATTTATAATATGATGAGTTTTATTATTTTAAATTATATTTTCATAGAATACATGTCAAATAATCTTGTGGATAAATGTCGCGAGTAGAGTAAAATAATTGAATGAGACAACTTTTATATACATAAGAATATATGAAAGTATAATTTTATAGGATGTTGTATGTATATTATTTACAAATATAAACAAGTAGCTTTATTTAGAATTTGAATATTTGTTAAAATAATTGGGTATCGGGTCAATACTAAAACCATACCAAACCTAATAAGTAGTTAATTTTTGCACCATAACCATTAAAAAATTAATAGAATACTTTAAATGAATTATAATTAATTTTAGAGGAATTGAGTACCCTTGAAAAATAAATCCATTATCATCCCAAAGTAGGAGAGTTACGGCATCAATCATAAGTTTTTATTACCTAAAAAAGTTGCAAACTTCTAAAAGCATTTAGACCATTATTTCTAAAAGCTTAATCTCGCATAAATTTTGGATAAGAAATGTGTTATATCTGTATTTTATTATTATTTTTTAGAAATTATAAAAAAAATATTATAGTAAATTTCTAAAGGGAGAAATATAATATTCATAATTACTTTAGTTAAATATTATTTATTTTGCCAAAATCATAAAATCCTAACCAGGAATATACTTTTTTACATTTTATTATAAAATATATATAATTATTTTAATATTTTTTAACAAATCTTGTAGGAAGACTAATGTACAACATTTATAAATTATTGATTTTAAGTGAAAAAGATATATTTATAGAAAGTCACATTTCAAAATTCAAAGAAAACTATTGTGAATGCTCAACATTTAAAATGGGGAGTAAACGGATTTACTCATGCATCTCCTTGTTCACACAAATAAATAACAGGTACTGTTTCACCGACATGCATTTTTAGATGAAAGTATAAAAAAATAATATTTCAAAATTTGAATAAAATACAAATGAGCAAATATGCCTCCATTAAATTTTGTCTCGTTCAAATATACTAATAATTATGAAAGTGTAATAGTAATAATTCATTTAAATTTGTAATGATGGAATATATTTGTAATTAGAAAATTTTGAAAAATGGAAAAATAGGAGGGAGAAAACAGAATCAAAATTTTGCGGTGGCGCTAACTAAAACTTTCAAAATATGAAAGTATATATTTTATCGCGCTCGCTAACAGATCCATTCATCTTTTCGTCTTCAATCGTCTCTCTCTCTCTCTCTCTCTCTCGGTAGAAGAAGAAAGGCAATCGTCGTAACCGAAAATGGCTGATTTTTCTCACCTGGAGAGAATGGGGAGAGAGCTCAAGTGCCCAATCTGGTACTCTCTTCCGTGCCCTAACTCAGCTACTTATTATGTCTCTGATTTTATTATTGATTGTGAATTAATTTTGTGGTGATTTTGCAGCTTGAGCTTGTTGAACTCTTCTGTTTCTCTCCCCTGCAACCATGTTTTCTGCAGGTAAGCTCTTCTGGTCTCCAATCCCCATTTGTTTTCACCTAGATTTATTAATATATGGCAATAGAATTTTTTGAATTGTTGGTTGTTCCATTAGACAAACATGAAACTACTTATCTTGTTGAAGGTAATGAAATAATATCATGCATCTTCCCCCACAAGCTTAAACTTTTAGATAAGAAGGTAGTATATATTTAGGCCTCGTTTGGTTGTAGTAGTTTTGCTTAAAATTTGGTTTATTTTAGCCCAGGAAAAAAAGGACGAAAAAATGGGCAGATTCACCTTAATATTTGTAGCTTTTTAAGCCAAAACAACGAAATCTTAGTTAAAAAACTGATGGCCAAATGTGTGCCAGCTTGTAAGTAAAAACAGATATATAAAACTTGATGTTAAAAGCAACAACCAAACAAGTGCAGACATGGATCCCAGGTCTAAGTAGCACTGCTACACAAATTAAAGTTGAATTGCACTTATTTGACTTAAAGATATGCAACAGGTGAGGTGATGTGTTGAAGATAATACAATAATATAATGCCTCTCTTTCTAAAAGCTTTTACATGAGATGATAGTACGTAACTTAATATACTATGTGTCTTTTCAAAGCTAAAAGTTTGCACCACCAAGGGCATTCAATCCAAACTAGGGAATTTAGTGCCATCCCTAGTTCTAATTTAAAGTTTAGGAGATCCCGTATGACCTATACTAATATCTCACCTTATAGTTTAAAGATTGATATATAGGGATTGAAAGATAGAGATGGAAGTTAAATTTAGGAATGTTCTAAGTTTGTTTCGTAGTTTCTATGAGTAAGTGAACTCCGTAAAATCTGACAAATATTATGACTGATGAAAATCAGGATTAGCCTTGATATTCACCATGTTTCCTTAGTTCCCTTTAATTTGAGAGAATCTAGTTTCGGAGTACCTCTTCACACTTAAGATGTTTCAAATGGATCACTAGAAGATTAATTATGAGTTTCTTTTTGTTCTGCAATGTTTTAGCTCTTGCATCGAGAAATCTATGAAATCAGCTTCCAGCTGTCCGGTTTGTAAAGTTCCATATCGTCGTAGAGGTATCCTTTGAGTCCCTTCTGATATTTATTTAAATCATGTCACACTTTTTTCTTCTTTCAATGGTATTGAATTAGATCAGAATCATTGTGGATATTTTTGAAGTGGATAAATTTATATTTCTGTAGAGGTTCGCCCTGCTCCTCATATGGACAACTTGGTGAGCATTTACAAGAGTATGGAGGTTGCTTCAGGGGTCAATATATTTGTAACTCAACCCAAAATTTCAGAAGCATTGTCAGGTGTGTCCTTTTCCTGATGTTAGATAAACATTTAAGAGCAATGCTTTACAGGTGTGCATTAATACTTTATAGCATGACCTTCATCTACACATATTTGGTTTGCGGGTTGGGTAGTTTATGTTCTAACAGGGTTGAAAATGTTCACTCCTTGTAGAAGTTTATTTTGAAGTATGTCTCCTCTAGTGGAAAGAAAATGTTGCAGTTATTTTTAGTTTGGATGCATAATTATATGATGTTAATTGCACGATTCCACAACATATATCACCTTCTAAAAATTGGACCATATTAAGTTCGACATTATTCTGTTAGTACATTGTCACCTGTATTATTTTTACATGTCTCTACTGTTCTAATAGTAGTTCTTCTATGGGGTTAAATAGTCAGAATTCTAAGTTAGATATCAGTTTTCTTTAGTATGATTTTTGTTCTCAAGTTTAGTTAGGGGTGACTGCCTATTCAATTCTGGATATTTTTCCCTTGGGATTCTACAGATAGAGATGCGCAACGTGAAAGTGCTAAGCCTGAACAACAGAAGAAAAGTAGAGCCAAAAATCAGCAGAAAAAATCATCAAGGGCTAACCATGAAAATGGAAATGGGGATCGTGAAAAACTCTCCTTTCCTGCTAAGAAAAGGGTTCAAGTCCCAAAATATCCTCCATCACAGGATCCAGATCAACGAGCAAATTTTAATTGTGGGTTGGAATCTATCATGCTACAGCAAATGCCACCTGTGAGTGCAGAAGAACCAAGTTTGACTCCATTTTTTTGGTTGAGAGATGAAGATGACATCGAAAAGTCAAGCCGCCAGATAGATCCTGATCTGAGCTTTGATACACCACCAAATGCTCCATGTTTTAGTGATATAAAGGACTCAGATGATGAGTTACCCAATAAGAGTTCCCCAAATGTAAGTTTGAAACAATTTTTGGATGTAACATGCTTGAACTTAAGATGCGTTGTTTGCATGTTTGAACTATCTTCCTGAAAAGCTTTAAATTTGCTTCGTGTAGAGAGAAAAAGTTGTCACATCAATAAATGTTGATTACTATGATAGTGAGATGTTTGAATGGACACAAAGGCCTTGTTCTCCTGAGCTTTTGTCGAGTCCAATAAGAACACAGGTAAGTCCCTCCCTCTTTCTCAATTTGTTTTTGGCTACCGAAAGCACAAATGGCAGCTCATCAAATGATCCATAAATCAAAGCTCTCTAAGAATCTTGTCCCTTTACTTCTTTTACAATCTTAACCTTTTTTTAGATTTTTTTCAGTAGTTTAACAGTTTATGGAACTACATGTGTAGTGAATCATTGATTTGGTGCAAGCCGTCCAAAGGAATGCAAATTATTTGCTCCCCTCCGTGCATTAGTATTTATTCCTTTTCTGCAGGTTGAGGATATTGATGAGTTCAACGGGATTCCTCAAAAAGAGACCAGACTAGCATCAAAATGCACATTTACTATCGGAGATAGCAAAAAACATGAAAACAACGTAGATGTGGTTCCTAAACACCGAGCAGATGATGTGGAAGTAAGCTTAGTGGCCTTGCCTACTGAAGGAACCAGGATAGCTTCCACAAAGAATTGTAGAACGAAAAAGGCCAATAAGAATACCAAGAGCGTGGGTGCTAGAATTAACTTTACACGAGCTCGCAAAACTAAGGGTGACACAGTTGAAACTCAATTTAATTCAGAGAGAAAGGCTGAAGGCTCTGTACTTAAAGAATGTGAAACAAACTTTAAGTCATTAGATTCAGATGGAGCAACTCCCATGAGAATTAAGAAAGCCATGCTTGGAAATGATGCAGTAACAGAAGTCCAAAAAAACGTTTCTGCTTCATGTACTGAGGAACCTGATATGGTTCTGGATAACTTGGTTACAGAGAGGCCAGCATCATCAAATCACATGAAAAGAAAATCAAAGAACAATCCCCTGAAACGAAAAGATTATTCCAATAGCTTCAAAGTTAAGACTCCAAGTGATTCAAAATGTGCTCGTGAGCCTGGACAACCAAAGAAGCAAAAAACTTGCACTGACCCTCTACCAAAGGATAAAAGTTTAGTTGTTCATGATGGTTCAAATGAGGTCTCTTCGAAGGGCATTCAGCCCTCCAATGATTTTCCATTCAAATACCAAGTCAAAGATCAGTTACCTAACTCATTTCAAGGGGTGTTGCGAAAATGTGTTAGTGTCCCAAGCAAATTCAAATGCGCTTTCTGTCATTCTACGGAAGATTCTGAGGTATCTTGTTTCTCTTTCACCCGTGCACTATTTTATGTATTGTTTATGGAGCTTACCAATCTGAACCGCAGGTTACTGGAGTAATGGTTCACTATTTTGATGGCAAGCCTGTTTCAGCAGATTACTGTGGTGGATTAAAGCTCAACCATGTGCATAGAAATTGCACAGAATGGTATAAATATATTATCTTATTGTAGTAGTAGAAGTGCTCATTCTTGTTTTAAGACATGCCTGAATGACATTCAAAGTTCTAATGATGAGAAATTGTTTTCCAGATGGCATTTTGCTTGTTGTCCATGATTTAATTGTTAGCACATGTGATGCATTAAGGGCTTGGATATGTTGTTTACTAACTTAAATATGGTTTCCGAATCTTGGTGATAATTACTCATTAGAAGCTTGACATCATAATAACATACACAGGGCCCCTAATGTGTACTTTGAAGATGATAATGTTGTCAACCTTGAAGCTGAATTAACTAGAAGTCGAAGGATTAAATGCTGTTGCTGTGACTTAAAAGGAGCAGCTCTAGGATGCTATGAGACTAGCTGCCGAAAGAGTTTTCATGTTCCTTGTGCTAAGTTGGTTCCAGAATGTCGGTGGGATAATGTACGTACACTATCTGTTATATAACTCAAGTTTTGAACAAAATTAACTTGGATAAAGTTTTTGTTAATTATGTCTATTGCTACAGGATAATTTTGTCATGTTATGTCCACTCCATGCCTCTTCTAAGCTCCCTAATGAGGTAGACGCATGTCAAATTAAGAGAAAGAGATCCATAGCAAACAGGTATGCTGCTTGGTCTGATGAAGAAAGTTGACAAGTTTTTTTATGTGACATTTAAGCTTATCTTGCATTTTGAGTTGGTTAATTCCACATTTGAGCTTTACTAATTTTTGCAGGCCATCTCAAAGTCTTAAGCATAAAAATGCTGAAAATGATGCCACGAACAAGCATCCAAGCTGGAGTAGTCACAGGTTATCTGGAAATTTATTCATTTGTTGTTCGGCTCTCACAAATGAAGAAAAGGTATATACAAATGTGATAAATCTTTTCATGCTAACTTTTGTCTCCAAAAATAGGCGTATGATACATCCTTTGTTCTGGTTGGATTGAGCAAATGCTTCTGGTTTTATTAACTTCAAATTTGTTTACTTCAGGATATTGTTTCCAAGTTCAAAAAACTAACTGGAATTACAGTACTGAAAAACTGGGATTCCAGAGTTACCCATGTCATTGCATCCACTGATGAGAATGGGGCTTGCAGAAGGACTCTGAAGTTTTTGATGGGTATCTTAGAGGGGAAGTGGATACTGAGTATAGACTGTGAGTGATGTCTTTCCAAATTAACAAAATTTTTGGGGAGTTCATCAAGAGTTTATTATTTTATAGTGAGTATCATGCTCTATCAAGCTTTTAAACTGTTTCCTTTCTGGTGTTGCAGGGATCAAAGCTTGCATGGTGGCAATGGAACCTGTCGATGAGCAGCTTTATGAAGTCGGTCTTGACAGTCATGGGGTCAGGGAGGGCCCTCGACTTGGAAGGCTGAGAGTTTTAAATAAGGTCATTCCTTTTATTAACATCCTGAAAACACAATTAATTTCAGGGTAAGTTGAATAACAGCCTATCAAAGAAACAAAGTAGCATTCAAATTGTTATTGAAATTAGGGATGAAAAACAAGCCAAGGCTTTTAGGGAATATTCATTAGGTGACCTCTAATTGAAGCCCCAACTTGGTTCACGAGCTCTGATCGGATATCTTGCATTGTGCTTATGAGCTGCTTTGTTCTTGAAACTGACACCTTAAGGAATTAATTTAGGCATACAGTGAGCTGGTGCTTTTTTCATGCTGTTTCTGCTTTTACTTCTAAATGGAATGAATTCTAGACAACTAATACATGACAACTCAATGTATGTCATTTTTGCTTGCAGCAAACAAAGCTCTTCGATGGGTTCAAGTTTTACTTGACCGGAGATTTTGTACCGTCTTACAAGGGATATCTACAGGATCTTGTGGTTGCAGCTGGTGGGACTGTGCTACAAAGAAAACCTCTGTCAACCTACAAAAAATCGCCTTCTTGTGGGGACCATGCATCTACATTTATAATTTACAGTGTTGAGCTACCTGATAAGAGTAATTCCAAAAAGGAAAATGTGATTTTGGACCGGAGAAGATCAGAAGCAGAGGCTTTGGCAAGCTCTAGTGGGGCGATAGCTGGAACCAACTCTTGGATTCTGAACTCCATTGCCGCGGGCAAGTTGCAAAACTTTGAAGAAAAATGAGTTGCTTGGTAGTGTGAGGTTGTCTGTTCACTTTAATTTTCTGTAAATGTTATTTGCAGCTTTTGAAGTGTTGAATTTTGATTGCATCTTGATAATTAACTGCAGAGCATGTTGAGTTGTGAATGTCTATTTAAAATTTTTAATTGAAACTGGAGTTTGGAGCTTGTTTTGCGTTTGTAGAGCTCTTTTGATATTTTTTTCTGATTGGAAATTTACATTCAAATTGCGATTCTTGGCTTTATGCATAGCATTGCCCCAGGGTTTGAGTACGAGACAATGAGAAAAATAAGAAAAACTTATTTTATTGTACAATCATGTCGAGGTGGTGCATAGAGTCTCCTAGTCTCCAGATGACAGATCCGACCCCTTACATGGCTATTTAAAAGCAAAAGAGATCATAAATACTTGTCGAAGTGCACAACTATGTAGGGCATCAACTATGTCACAAAAACTATTAGTCTGCTTGGTTAAGTCAGCGTTTTCATTTTTCTTTTGAGTTCTTCAGAAAACTTGTTTGACCAAGTTTCTAGTTTCTGAAAACTGAGATCAAGAAAAGATCATTAGTATAAACTTATGGAACTTTGCCAACAACCAAATGGGTATTTTGGTATGGCAAGACTAATCCCAGGAAGATTTTCAGAAAACCAATTTTTAAAATACAAATGAAACTTAACCAAACACAAATCACAGCAAAACTAGTTAGTAGGTTTTTTTTTTTTATTATAACCCATTTCTTATGCAAGAACAGTAGAATTACAAGCACTGACTTCCCCTTTTGGTTTTACGCACTCCCCTTTCTTTTGCCCGTATTCCGAAACCTTAATTTGGAAACACTCAAACATGTGTTCCAACTCAGCAATCTCTTCTATCTCCACTGCATCTTCACCCCCGATCGCCATCCTTTGTTTAGACCCTCGGATCCGCTCTAAGCTTCCCCCTATCTCACCCCTAATCTCCTCCATAGTTGCTCTCACTGCTCTATTCTCCTCATCTGCCTCCTTAAACTTCCTCTTCATAGACTTATAACCGTCAAGTGACCTCAACAATTGCTCCGAGAGGGCCTTGTTCCTCTCTTGCAACGCCACCTTGCCATGCGTTGTTTCCACCCCACTCTGTTTCCTCTCCTTGTTTCCCAAAGCAAATTCCTTTACTTTAACCGATAATGTTTCGTTTTGTGTTTTCAAATCATTCACAAGCTCTTCCATTTCACTCAACTCATGAACTTTCCTTGCTAATTCACCAGCCATAATTTCCTTTTCCTTTCCCAAGCTCGAACACATTGCCTCTAGGCTTTTTCGGGCAGCTAAGCTCGCAGCGAGCTCTCTTCTCAGTTTTTGTTTCTCGTCTATGGGCTCGGTGGGCCTTTTGTCTCTCGGGGAGTGGCTGGACCTATGGAGCTCTGTGTCACAATGCCTTAACTCTGCTTCCCTTCTATTGTTTCCAAATGATTGGCATTTTTGAATTCGTGCTTTCACATTTTCGAGAATGGTCATCATCCCAGCCACCCTCAGCATTCTTCGGCTGTCGTTTTGCTCTTTCCTACATATGGTTTGATGGTCTTGGATTAGTTTCATTAGCAACTTGACAGTTGCAGTGACACCTGAAACAAAAAAGAGAAACACAAAAGGATGAGGTTTTTATTGGGGGGGAACTAGATATGCAGGCGGCAAAACACACACACAGACACGTGTATTAAAAAAAAAAAAAGGAAATTGTTCAAACTTGAAAAATGATATGGATCATGCAATTAATCATATATATATATATAATTTTTTGTTTTTTCTTTATTCAGGGTCATTATTGGGTTCAAGAATACTTGATCATGTGAATTAGAGAACGAATGTGCCGAAAATGGAAATACTAATGAAGTACATTAAAAATATTTATCATTCCTCCTCAAATATCACGGAACAAAAATAATTGGGACCAATGGCCAGAAAGAAAAATAACAACAAAAATGGCATATTTAAGCAATACATCACCTTCTAAGTTCGAATTGTCACATTCCTCATTGTGGTCCGTCGAACTAGGAACTAACGAAGGGGCTGAATGCGCTCGTAGCCTATCCATTTCACCACCTTTATATAAGAAAATAAATCTTAGAAATTTATCGAGAGAATAATATGGAATAAGAAGAGAGAAAAAAGATAGAAAGAGGAAAATAAAAATAAGAGTGTGCTCCAAAAATCTATCTCCTTATACCCCAAATTTTCATATAGAAAATAAACACATACCAGTTCTCGCATGAACAAAGCTCAAGTTTAACTTTAAAATTAAGCTTGAGGCAGAACCATGTAATTCTCGTCTTATTATTAATTTTATGCTATTTCTTATTTTGTGTTATTAGATAATTTTACAACATGTGTGTGTGTGTGTGTGTGTGTGTCATATAACTATGGGTGGTGACCAATTTGTATGTATCCTTGTTTGGACTAAGGTTTTTAATAACGGTTGCAGCTTTTATAATGGTAATAGTGTTGGTGTAACGATTTCGGACTGTAACGGCTGTAGCGTAATGGTAACGAAAATCAAAGTTGAGAACTTTTTCATCTTTACAAAAAAAAATATTGTTGATTTTTTATTACGTAACAGTCCATAATGGTCTGTAAAGGATGATATGGACTAATACAATGTCGTAACAGCCGATACTTAACAGTTTCGACCAATACGGTCG
>MKEJ01066597.1:0-11482 GCA_001753735.1 Embelia ribes | reverse complement strand
TATACTAGGATTACATTTCTATTCATACGATCTTACGAGATTTTTGAATCAATTTTGTAATGTTATAATGTAATACTTGTATGAAATTAGCATATGACTGGAACAAAGAAGAGAGATACGAACTTTACGAAGGTTGAAGCTGGCCTTGCGAGAGCCAGAGTGTTGATCAAAGATGCCATGATCAATCGTAGCCATCCGCCGTTCATCAAAAATCAAGATTATGTCCCGGAAGGTGACGTATATCACAACGCTCATGTTTTCCGCAGGTAATAATTATTCATTAATCAACTTAATTAAGCTGAAGAAAAAATCATGAATCTTAACAATATTTGTTTTTTAGGCCTCTCTTCGGTGATAACCCATTATAAATTTGATAGAAATAAATTAAAAATTTAGTCGTACTTATTTTAAATTTTTTAATGAAAATTCAGGAGTTACCAATTAATGGAGAGCATGCTCAAGATCTATGTATATGAAGAAGGAGAGCCCCCTATATTCCACAATGGACCTTGCAAGGATATATACTCGATGGAAGGGATTTTCATCAAGTTAGTGGAAACAGATACCCATTTTCGGACCCGAGACCCGAACAAGGCTCACGTGTATTACCTACCCTTTAGTGTCGTGATGATCCTCCACACCCTCTTCGACCCAGTTATAAGGGACAAAGCTGTTCTGGGACGGACAGTGGGTGGTTACGTACGTCTCATTTCGACTAAGTATCCATACTGGAACAGAAGCCTTGGAGCCGATCACTTCATGCTTTCGTGCCATGATTGGGTATGTATTCTATTCACACGAATGAATTTTATGTATTGTTTGATCGCTACAGACTCGTTTAATTGCAATTTTTAAGCAAATAAACTAATTTATTTCTGTCTAAAAAAAAATTGGATCATCTAGATTAAAAGTTACAGCTTATTTATGCCAAAATAACAAATTAAATAAGTTCAGTTTAAAAGTTGAGCAGCAAAAATTGTCTAACTTAAAAAAAAAGAAAAACAAACAAGCTGAATTTTGTAAGCTGCAATCAAACATGCCTCAAATTCAATAATATTTTTTCATCCATGATACTGATATCAACTCTATATTTAGAAATTTTAGAGGCCTATACAATGGTGAAAAGATCAAAACAGATTTCATTAGTTTGACTTTTTTTGCAATGAACTTCCTTCCTAGTAATCCGGTATATGCACATCACTGTGATTATTAGTAGGATTTATTTCCTTTTTCTTATATTTATCAGACGTGAAGTTACTAATCTCATCAATATCAAAAAGAATATAAATAAATAAATAATTAAGAAAAACACAAAGAACAGGAGAAAAACACAATATTAAACTTACTATATTATTTTCAGACATTTTGGTGACAATGAGACTTTAAACTCTGGATCTCTACAATGGGGCATTATAGTAGTAACCTTTTCTTTTTCTTTTCTTTTTTTTTTTTTTTTTTTGTGAAAAAAAAAAAAGTAGTAATCTATTTTGAGACATTTTGCATAGTATCTCAAAATAGAAAGAAAAACTATATTTTATGGGCGGTGTGAAAATTGAAGAGTGGAATATTTTAAATTTATATCTTTAGTATTTTGCAAGGTGTACAAGATAAATTTTCTAATGTCGCAGGGTCCTCGTGCCACTTGGTACGTTCCGCAACTATACTTCACCTCGATCCGAGTCCTATGCAATGCCAACACCTCCGAGCGCTTCAACCCCAAAAAAGACGTATCCTTCCCAGAAATCAACCTCAAAACCGGCGAAATCACCAACCTCACGGGTGGCTTACCCCCCAAAAACCGCACGATCCTGGCCTTCTTCGCGGGAAACCAACATGGCAAGATCAGGCCTGCATTGTTCGAGCACTGGATGGAAAAGGATGAGGAAGTGCTCGTTTACGAGTCCCTCCCGAAAGGGAAATCTTACAAGGAAATGATGATGAAAAGTAGATTTTGTATTTGCCCGAGCGGTTGGGAAGTGGCGAGTCCGAGGATAGTAGAGGCAATTTATTTGGAGTGTGTTCCGGTTTTGATTTCACAAAATTATGTTCTCCCATTTAGCGACGTGTTGAATTGGGATTCGTTTTCGCTTCGTGTTTCGGTTAGGGAGATTCCGAATTTGAAGAAGATTCTTAAGGATATAAGTGTGGAGAAGTACTTGAGGATGCAAGAAAATGTGAAGAAAGTACAAAGGCATTTTTTGGTGAATGATCCACCTAAGAAATACGATGTGTTTCATATGATAATTCATTCGATTTGGCTTAGGAGGTTGAATTTTCTTGTGTATAGTTGAATTATTTTTATTGTAAGTTTTTTGTTGAGCAAAAAACAAGTTAAGAGGCAACCGAACTAACAACTTACCTGGGCATTATCATCGGGGCTGACATTATCGTGTTTGATAAAGGACGAGGATTTTGTATTGCTAAGGTTGTATTGTGATGCTCTGTGAAATAACGGGGGACTGTCGACAATGGCCAAGCGCACTGTCGATAATGTGTGTGGCACCGTTGACAGTCTGTTGCGCTGACAGACTTCTTTTTTTGATACCTATCCATTTCAGCAGCATATTTAAACCATAGATACATGTATTACACTACAAGAATTAGTGTATTTAGTGACAGACTTCATTTTAACGAATTAGCCTTGTACAAATTAACATCGCACCTATCACCTATCACGCATTTTACTCTTGTACGTGTTTATATTATCCTAGTGGTGAACAGACACATTTTAGAAAAATGTCCAGGTGAAATTTAGTGTTATCCTTATCAGGCATTTTAATCTTGTGTTGTGCTCCGTACAAACCTCACGTGCTTTAGTCTTCTTCTTCGGCCAGGCTAGGCTATTACATTGCTTGATTGAGTTTGATTTTGGTTCATTTCACGATATCCCACTCTATTTCTCTATTTATAGGCTCTCGTTGATGCTCCAGATATGGTTCACACTCAAATGAACTTCAAGAGGCTTTCCCTCCCAGATATCAAGATCGATATCACGAGGATTCAAAGATGAACACTTTGATTGCAGCCATGGAGGCTGGTGGTGAGTACAAAATACTTATTACCTATATATTTTCTTGTTGGCTTCTTGGGCTCTTGAATTTTATTTGCAGATGTCAAGAAAAAATGGGAGGATAACTCCTGGGGCCGGAAACTCATACTGCAGAAGATGATGGCTTCTCTCAACGACTTTGATAGGTTTAAGATTATGCTCACAAAAAAATCAAGGTTTGTATTGCTACCGCACTCCTTGCATTTAAATCAAAAACCTTTTTGGTTGTCTAAGAATCAACAATCGGTGATATCGTTTAACTTTAAACTTCCCATGCCATGTAAATGTCAACGTATTTATTCTTTATTTAACTTCTGCAAGTCTTTGAACATGGGTTGATTTCTGTTAAAATTTTCAGTAATTTTTCTTTGTCTCGTCTAACCCGAAAATAGATTCCTGAAACTTGCATTTCCTTTTGTTGGCTGGTGTTTGATATTATCATTTTGAATGTGGCTTTGCAGAAAGCTAGAGTTGTCTGGCAGAAACTTGCAAAGCTGAAGAAACAAATAGTAGCCTAGGCCTTATAAACTGCTATGTTTCTGATATTGTAGTTTTTTTTGAATTTTATTGGATTATTGAGGCAACAGAACTCATGCTTGTGAGCCATTGTCAAACCTAATGATAATCTTGATATTGCCACCGCGATTAAGGATATTTCTACATATTGGAAATTTTGGATGAGCTATTTTTTCAAGTTTGGACCATTTCCCTTTTTTTTTTTGGGAGAGGGGAATTGAGTTCCATTGTGGGGATGTTCATTTGAAAAATCTCTTGCGAGTTTTGTGGAATCAATATTTTTTTTTCATATATATCATTCAGTTTTTGGTGGTGGAATTAAATTTGTCGATATTAAATTATATAACTCATGAGAAGCTATTATTAGTGGCAATTTCTTTGAAGAGGTGCGTTAACCTTTGTGAGATAGTCATAAAAGTCGCCAACTCTAGTGAAGAGCATGTGGTCACTATTGATAGAAATAGTGAGGAGCTATCTTGGTTACTACAAGTATTGAAGAGTGACAGACCTTTTTCTGGTTACTGAAAGTACTATAGTGTCCAGATTTTAGTGACCACAAGATTCCTCACTACAGATATCTTTAGCGACAAATTTAATATTTAGTGTAAAAGAGCTTGGTCACTATTGGACATAATTCTTGTAGTGATGGAGGAAGGAAAATGAGTACAAATTTAATTCTCTTAATTGTTATAAATCTTATGGAGGTGAGTAAATACCCTTGAAAACATCGATTCTACTTTGGAAATTATATGCATATAACTTTGAGAAATTTGAATAATCATGAAGGGAAACTTACATGTATGGTTGCACCTATTGATTGTGATAGCATTCTTACAGACTTTCTTACAAAGAGGGCATGCTAATAAACACGCCAATTTCCGAGCTCTAACTTTCACAAGGGGCTTTTGCACCACAAACAATTTATAGTAGCGTTCACTTGATTTAGAGACATCTTCGTCACTCATCAGCGCCCACCTTCTTTAATCTGTCACAAAAATTATCAATGAGCTCAAATTCAAGATATAGTATTGAAATGTTTGTTCGGTTGAAAAATAAGTTGATTTTCCAATTAAGACTAATTGACGTAACTTGACACCCATAAGCTACTTTCAGATTGCATTTCCTTTTCCATAAAAATATTAAGATATATATTAAGGTTTTAAGTTGTTTACAAGGTGTATTTATGTGTTATTCTCCTGCCCATGTAGAAACAAAAGAAAGTCGGTGGATGTACAAATAAAGAGTACTTAAATTTCAAACAAGCTAAATGGTGAACAGAAAAAACACCGTTAGATGACCAATTACCTAGAGGATGTAAAATCCTCAAGATCTAGAACTTACGTGGCTAATAGCTTGACGGCCGCTATTAGAAAAAAATTACTGTGATTTAAAAAAAAAAAAATCCGGTCACATTATTATTGAGAGTAAAAAATTTATTTACATTACTTCAATAATTGCTCCAACTCAATGAGTATACATTGGATAGATACATAATTACAAATAGATCAACGTCTTAGCTAACTTCAAATTGTGCCAAGAAAATAAATACTTTTTCTCGTATTTTGTTTGTAAGATATGAATGGTAGTCGAAAAGGATGGAAAAGAGTTTGGCACGAACACCTTTTCACGCTTAAAGGGATATGCGAATATTTTCGAATTCACTTACAAAACATAAGTTGCTACCCCAATGTTTTGAAAACTTAGGAAAGGTTTCGAAGAATTTTTCAGAAGAGAAATTATCAATCCGAATGTGCAATCAAGTACACAGGATAATTTTCATTGGAGTAATTCTCATCCTCCCCGTTAGTATTATTGTTATTATTATGATTTTCAGATGGGCGATTTGGTCATGCTTAAATAAATGTATTTTTAGGTACATATGTATTTTCTCAAAACTCGGTAAGGAAAAACTTTGTATCAAACAGCAGGATTTTCAGTGACCAGAAAAATGCCTCTATTTTGAAATACAAATAAATCAAACAAAAGATAAAATTAGACAAGCCAAGTAGGCACCACTTTTGTTTGGTAACTTTTGTTTTTCAATTTTGTGTCTTATTTTTTCTACTAGCGTGATGTACAAAAAGAATCTTACCATAGGAATTTCACGAATTAAAAGGTACTAGATCTACAAGCCTGTAAGAGTGAAAAATAGGTAAAATTCACTTTGCAAGTTCAATGAAAAGATTAGATCTACAAAATTTTCAAACGAAAATTTGTTAAATTCGCTTTGCAAGTTTAAATATTGCATGCATAATTAAACACGTAATAAACCTACAAATCTTTCGAAAAATAATTCAGCCGAGTACAGAAACTAAAGAACCAAATACCAACAATCTAATCATATCAAAATATCAAGTCGTAACTAGTAGTACAAATGCAATTTATAACAATTTACATCTGCAAATTTATACGAAATGGGATAAAATAATCTATTTCATTCCTAAAAAAAAAATAAGAAGAAACTTGGATTTGTCTCACCTGAAATGAGAGAGAAATTGGTGAAAAAGAAATGATCAGAGAGAGCAAAAGTAGAATGTTTCGGATGAAGATGGTCTTGTTAATTAGTACCACAATTTAATTGAATTAGTTACTCTATTTTGTCATTTTTAATACGTGTCCAAGCTCAAGTTTTTGTTTTGAATAAAGCATTAATGAAAAAGATTAATTGCTATTTCACGTGTTAATGCAATCGAAATGACATCTAATGCATGCAAGCATGTACGGTTTTCCCAAACTACCCCTGTGCATGTACACGTGTACATGGATTAGAACAATTCAGCTTGCATCAAGGGTTAGATACGTCAATGATATGTAAATATCCCTCAAAATTAAATCAATGGGTTTTGGGCTGCATATGTAATTGATGAGCGCGTAGTGGAAAATTTTCTATCAATTTCATGTATAAAACTTGAAATTTTTAATCCTGCTTGTCACGTCTCGGAATACACAGCACTTCCCGAGTACGTGAATCATACAATATCGCATATAATGGAAATAAATAAATTTCAAATAATATAATTTCTCAATATCTTTTACATAACATTTTCTCGGGCTTAAAACAGCTTTGCTATTTTATTTGAAACATGAACATAACACAACTATTGCTAGTTTAAAACAACTGTAAAATACTTATTGGCTTGATAGTCTACAACTTGAAAACAAATAACGTTATTATGAAAAGAAAAGTAAATGAACACTACTCCACTACTCAAGTGAGTTTCGACACAACTTTTATCCCTGGAGACTTGGTCCACCAATAGATGTATCTACTTGGGCTAAAATACAATAACAAATAACCCAAATAGGCGGTAAGACTTACTGAATTTGCAAATTTAGAATATGAGGAAATTATGCTACACAAATGAACATGTTAAACTCCACTACACAAAACATCACAAGACATAACAACTTTACAAAGAATTCTCCAATTACATTTTTATTACACATTTTAACTCACACCACGAGGTATACCATCTCCCCATGACTTTACGTGTAAAGATTTTAAAGTATAGCGAAATAGGGTCATTCCACGTCACTCTAGTTTACAAGTTAGAGGGTCATTCCACAACACCTTCTAAAAGGTAAAGACATTTATTTTTCATCGTTCAAATTCATTTCCACATCATAATATCACATGTCTCATTCTCATGCTCAATTCACACAACTAGGGAATATAAATATATACATCAAATCACGCATACAAATACATAATAACTTGTGGTTCTAATCATAAAATAGTAATTCTAACCGCAACTAAAGTTTAGTGCGTGACTCCTCAGAAAGCTTGATGAGAACCCTAACTTCCGCCTCTACCAGACTCACCACCTTATTCACGATCACCCACGAAGAATTAACTAGAAATCTATCACTATTTGCACAAGTAAACCTCAATTAATCATCTACACAACACATGGTAAATTAGGATTTTCAAAGGATGGAACCTACGTGATCAATTTGTACCTCACTTGATAGAGAACAAAGAGAAGAACTCTGATCCACTCTTAAATTGATAATCGGGATAAGTTACCTTGTTGATTTGATGATATTAACACTAAGAATCACCCCTTCTCTTCTTTTCACCTATTTTGTTCATGGTGACATACAATATGTTATGTTTATTTCGCCTTACGCGTGAAAATAAAACTTCAGAATTTCAACATTTCGATCGAACAAACTCCACTAGTCTATTTTTTCACTTTTCGTTTCATAGTTCGATCGATCCAACTTCCAGAAATTCCACTAGGCGCATAAAAGTAGATTGTTCACCTTATTCCAACCGAATTGTCTTTTGGTCAAATCACAAAAGTCATAGATAATTAAAATATCTTGCCAATGGATATTATGGGCCTTAATTGAATTCACGGTTTATAAGTTATGCTCAAAATACCAAATTGTTGTTCAAAAGTTATAATTCCTTAAAAGTCATTTTAAGGCTTAAGTTCACCAA
This sequence comes from Embelia ribes, assembly GCA_001753735.1. Taxonomy (NCBI): domain Eukaryota; kingdom Viridiplantae; phylum Streptophyta; class Magnoliopsida; order Ericales; family Primulaceae; genus Embelia; species Embelia ribes. Next base: position 3,470 of record MKEJ01066597.1, on the reverse strand, counting down.
ACGTCTCCTTAATACTCGTTACATTGTTAAACATATCGTTTCAAATTTATAAACCTTACAATAAAAAATGGGGCCTTATAGTACTAGCTCGCCTCCTCCTTATAAGAAGAGAAATAAAGTTGTTATGTTCTCGCTCCATCCAAAAATTTTTGTCCATCTTTCTTTTTCTGGACATCCCAAAATATTGTCTAAATTATAAAAATAAATGCTAAAAATTTTTGGATTGCCTAAATAACCTTTTATGTATTGTACTTTTTACTATTTAATGTTAACACATCTTATAGCACACCCCACTTAGATAGATTTTATAAAAAAAAAAGTAATTCAATACAATGATAAGTAATTTATTCATTTTCACTTAATGAGTTGGGTCGAATAAAAGGAGCTGCCCCCTTGTCCATTCGAGCGTACGCGATTATTTTAAAGGCAGAAGCTTTTGAAGATCATTTTGGATTTAATGTGCTCTTTTTTCTCCTATTTTAAACACGGTCGTTATTAAGTATGCACATGAGCTTTTATGGACCATGCTTTGAATAATTTGCTGTTTTTGACATACTCGAAATGGAAATAGCTTGGGTAATCTTTGAAGGCGGAAGCATAAGGTTCTTTCTGTTTGAAAACTGCTTTGAATTAAAGCGGACCTTTTCTTTCCTTTTCTTTACAACATTGCATTCAGTTTTTGCGCCCTCAGTCATTTTTTTCCCTCAAATATTGAACCCTAAACTATAGTCGTAATTAATGCTTGATTCCCTCTATTAAAATAAAACAAAAATAATAATAATAGCGATAAAATTCTTGCAATGTCACCTGAATTATTGATTGTGTCAAATGACACCTAAACTATGACTCGGGTCCCATATTACATATATTGATTGAAATTTAGGTATTTTTTTTTGTAAAACTAACTCCATCCGTCTACAAATAAATTGTGCAGTTAAAATTGTACAAAGTTTTAGACTATAGTGAAAATTACTTTTTCAAAATTTTAATGATTAAATTACTAAACTACCCCTAAAAGTTTTGTACCATTATTCTAATTCTAATGAGTACAAGGGGGCAATATTAATAATTTATTGAATTTTATATTGAATAGATATCCAGAAAGTAAAATGCATAACTTATTTTTGGATATTCAAAAAGTTTGACCACAATTTTTTTGTGAATGGACAGAGTACCTTTTATAAATATATTATGAATACCCTGAAAAAATTTGAGAACTTAGCCTTGGTAGTTGACTGACCAAATCAGTCGATTGATATATGGAATCAGTTGATTGATTCAGTCAGCAATAGTTTTAAAAAATGGGACAAGTGTCACTTTGGAAACATGTGTCCCATCTCAAACACCCTTAAAGGGTTGATATACACCCAGAATGTTATGGTTTTCTTGCATACATACTTGCACACATTGAAAGAGAGAGAAAGAAGGAGAGAAGAATTAAGGGGGGAAATCGGGTTTTAATCGATATTGGGCTCATATACGTGACTTACCGACAGTATGGACGGATTATATTGTGTTATTGAGGTAAGAACACGCTAACCTTCTTAGTTTACCACTAAAATTCAAAACTAATAAGGTTCTTAAGTCTCAAATGAGTGCAATTTCGAAGAAATATCAATGTCTTTTTCACGAAAAAAATTAAAGTCTTGGCGAAACTAAAATCTTCAAATTTGAAACCTGGTCATACATGTGATAAGGGGCCTCAAAAACACTTTTATGAATAGTAATTTAAGATTTGAAACCGGCATGAGTAAGGAAACAACGTGTTTTTAATCTCAATAAGGCAATCAGTCAACTGATTATTTCTTATCAATGGACTGATTGCTATGGGCAGACCTAAAATTGAGACGCATTTGATGTTTTTCACCGATGGGTCTCATTTTGAGAATCGAGGGTGAGAAATTTGACGACACCCTACTGTAACAGCATCGTATGTAAAGGAATTCGAAGTTTAAACTAGTAAAACCATGATTAATATGTCAGGTACGGGTTAGTTATAAACAGTAGACCTTACAATAATTAATGTATATTATGTGTATGCTATTGTGTTCTTGTATGCAGATTAGTGAGTTCTATTGACGTGTTTTGGCATGCTCATTTGTGTGCCCAATATGTAAAAAAGAAGTATGAGAATAAATTTGTTTGTTGTAAGTAAATGGCGAAACTATAAAATATATGGCATGTCGATGTGTATGTGAGTCAATAATACTTGTTGGGAAACACAAGGTGGTATTTTTGAAAAGATGTGACATTTTTTTAGAAGTATATGACATTTTTATGAAAATAAATGACGGGTTGGGCGGTGCATTTTTTGAACCAAAATAAAAAAGTACACTTGGCATATTATACCGGAACGGGAGACAGACTCTCGTTTGAGTACCGTACGAGTTTATTGCGGGACTCAAGATATAGAGGAGCACCCATACAAAAATTTCTCTGTATAAAGTCTCCGAGTACGTATTTTTGGATCGGCGTGAACTATTTTCCCAACGTAATATTACCGGGATATGTGTCAATATAAGTAATGTTTTGTTGTTATACTTTAATTAACGTATGAAATACTATTCATTAACTAATTCCATCTGTCTTTTGTACATCAATTGACAGATAAAGGAAAGACGATAGCATGCACATAATCATTCAGGTCAGAGGCATAGGGCATTACGACTCCTTCTCGAACTCTAAGTAGCATCTGAACATTGGCAACTGTGTACATATAATATTAACCTACATATGTGTATGAAAACTCTAGAGCCATTTTAATTAAACAACTTGGGTAAACTTTGGCTCATTCTTTTGCGAAATTAAAGACTTGTAATATATATTCTTTGTTGTGTTAATCATATCACATTTTACATAGGTAAAGCCAACATCGTGGGTAGTTTTGGGCTTCGGCCTTGAGTCAAATTATAAAATATTTTGTAAAATCTCATGTGTCCGGAGTCCTTGGATTTTAGGGCCGCGACATATTTCTTATAATCTAAAAGAGTATACATAAAAAAAAAATTATTTTAGCATAAAAGTGCTAAAAATACTATATATAATATGTTTTTTATTGATGTATGAATATGTACCCGTCAAATTTTCTATAAGTTTTCTAAAAGTATCCGTAATGCTTCCTAATTATTTCATCTTCATATCCTATGTGTATCATTCACATTTCCTATACGTTTTCCTTCAAAACTATTCGGCATTTCATTTTGATACAGAAAATGGGTTTTCAGGGAAGCCACCCAAAACCGGTGTTTCAGTGATTATGATACACACGTAACATGCAAGGCACATTATTAGGCCTACTGCTAACAACTAACCCGTATCTTACAGTGTAACGTCCTGAAAATTTCGAATGAATTTTTCGCATTTTCATTTAATAAATAATATCGTTAATGTGTTAACGATATAATTTATTAAATGGAACCATTGGGTATATCGCATGATGCATATAATTGAGTAATTGTGTGTTATATTAT
>MKEJ01066596.1:0-10290 GCA_001753735.1 Embelia ribes | reverse complement strand
TTACAATTTTTTATAAGAAGTGATATCATATAACATGTTAGATTTTTAATAAAAGAATTGAATACAATGTTATTATTATATTGTAAAAAGAAAATTACTATATTTTGACACAAAGTTATTATATTTTTAAAACGAGTTACTATTTCTGTAGGTACAAGACTTGCACCGAATTAGGAACTCTATAATAATAATAATAGTAATTATTACTTAGTTATACTTAAAAAATACAAGTTACAGGAACAATAGCGGCACACCTATGTTTCTGTACAGAAGGGGAGAGAGAGGGAGAGAGAGGAAATATTGCATATTCTTTGAAAATAGTTTACAAAGTTGTGGAAAGAGACGAGAAGCTAGAGACCTGGGTCACGGATCAACTTGTCATATTACTTATCTCCATTTCAAAAATTATATGTGCAACAACTATTAATCAGAATAAAACTAATTTGTAGGGGTAAAGTAGAACAGCAAAATTTGACACAACCTCATAGGCTCTCTCTTTATAAATAAAAATATCAAATAAATAAAATTTAACATCTGTTTTGAAAAGCAATATGTTGTTTGATTAAAAAAAATGTTATGAAGTATTTATATTTATTGGTAAAGGCAAAATTGAGGATAATTGGGAGTAAAACATAGGTAAATGGGGACATTATTATTTCCGATGATTAGAAAAAGTAGATGACTTCTGAGAATGAAGTCCCAATGTAATTTTATTGTGACCCAAAACAGTTGTTGAGAAGCCATCCCCTTTTGGTTGATGATTCCTGTTTTTCCTTGGGAAAGATAAAAATAAAAAGGATGAAAATTTTATACATATAAGTATATAGAAATTTTTTACAAATTCCATTTAGGAATTGATACGTAGTATAAGAAAATCCTACATAATAGTATGTAAAAAATCTGCATCCAAATAACATGGCCCATAAAGATAAATAGCAAATATTAGGCATTTAGGCTTAATACGGAAAAGCATTTATTGAATTTTATGATATTACCTTATTTAAACATTTAACTAGCCGAGAGAGACATGTGCGTCTAGTTATTATTTTCAAGAGCTTTAGTTGCCTTCTAGAAATTTGACTAGCAAACTAGTGAAAACCGAACAAACTAAACTCTCAAATCATTAGTGTTTATTACTCTATATTTAATAACTTCTCACAAGATGCTTTTCCCAAATAATCAATTGGCGTCGTTCAAAGAAAATGAGGAGGTATTTTGGGCTATTAGAGTTCCTTTAGTTGCAATTTTTAACCAAGAAGTTGGCCAATCATAGACTGAAACAAGCTAGATGCACCATTTATCTTGAATCTTTTAATTTTTCATGTTAAAATATTTAAAATATTCAGCTTAAAAGTTATGTTGTCAAATACATTATTGCTTAAAAAACATGCAAATTCTAGCTTAAACGTTGCACTCATACAAGCACTAAGCAAAAAGAAAAAAGAAAAAAAAAAAGTAGGATGTTTCAATTGAAAATTACCTGGTGCCAGAGGTGAGTTTGTAGGAACGCCTGCAACTGGATATCCAGCAACTGCAAATGTAAATGCAAAAAAAAAAAAGAAAAAATCAAGGTTAAAGATCATCAATGACGAACACATGTTAATTATTAAAATATCCTCTTAATTTCTAAGTACTTAAAACTAAAACATAGCATAAAACAAGATAATTATAAGTAAAATTCTGAATTTGTTAATGATTCAAACAATTGTGTTTGATAGTTATCTCATTTACAAAATTATTTAAAATTTACATAGATAGATGCCATAGTTTGTTTATGGTGTTACCCATCCTAATTTTAGGCAATATGCCTCAAAAGTAATTGTTCAGTTTATCCAATTTGGGATTTTGGAGAGGAAAATCTCTTTATACAATGTTTCTGTTAGGGGAAAAAACAAGTGTAAAATAAATGTTTTAATTAGTCATTGCACTGAGATTCAAAAGAAAATAAATTCTCCCTTTAGACTTTTTTCAATCTCTGCAATTTTGATACAAAAACATGATTTTATTTAACATCCGCCCGCCCCGAACAGATCATACATCCTGTGAAGATCATTAAGCACCAACATGCTCCTGATCTAGTCCTTAAAAAATGAAATATGTAGCAGTAATTAGCCAGCAGGAGATTACTAGGTCATACTTCGGCTCATTTTAGAAGCAAACTCTTATTTTCAAGTTCTAACTCCGCTAGTTAGCAAAACAATTAGGGGATCATAACTTTATCGAACCAAATCATCAAGGTTGAACTATTAGTGTTCGGACTATTCATCCTCAAAAATTCTGTAGCAAGACTAAATTTTTTAAAGTCTAAAATATATATTTAGATTTACTTGTCCCAAATGTGAATATTGAACTCTAGACTCATTCCCACCCCTTCCCCCGGGATAAATTTATCTCTTATTTGGGATGAAATAGTCTGAAAAAATATTTATCCCTACCATATTCCAAGCATAAAACTGAAACAAACAGAGGTCTAAAGTGCAAGATAGTAATGCAAAAAAATAAAAATAAATAAATAATAATAAAATTCCAATTCCTTGGGACTCAATGTGAGCCATAAAATGTAATTGAGGGTAGACGATGACTGTCCTTGTTTTTACTTCATGACGTGCTTACCCATTTTGTCCATGATAAAGCCAGAGGGACTCAACATATCATGAAAAATAAGATAGAGAAAAAGGAAAAAGGGGATTTCGAAGATAAAAAAAAAGAAAAAAATTTGTTCAACTTTTTTGGCATCAATGCTTCAATTATTTAAAACAAAACAGGAAATAAGAAAGCAACAATTAAAACTTCTAAAATTAGTGAGTCAAGGCAATTCGGGGATCTTGAAATAGGCTCATAAATTAAATAAGTTGCAATTTTAAATTTATCATGATGAACACATCATTGGAGAATAGTAAGTCATATTTACTACGTGAATCTTTATGTTTGGAACTAATGCTTCTTTTTTTTTTTTAAATAATTCTAAATTAAGTAATCTGGATTTGGACTTAATGACAAGTTTTTCATAGTAGTGTACTCTTAAAGAGTCTTAATCAACACTGCAGCATAAGTTCTTATTATCGACTCTGAGAACACATTCTTGACGGGTATGTAAAAGTATAGATTACGTAAAGAAACTAACGTTCTCTTAAACAGTTATAATTGATACTCTAGCATAAGTTCTTATTTTCAATGCTGATAAACCATTCTTGAGGGGTATGTAAAAGTATAGATTTCGTAAAGAAACTGAAGGAGGAAAGTACTGCACAATCACAAGGAGTGGTGATACTGTAAATTCATGGGTTATTCACACCAAGTAGTAAAAGGCGTTAAGGAAAATATCAAAAATTTCTGAAGATCCAAACCTAGGTCCATTGATGTTAGTTCTTCTTGGTGAAAAAAGTTCCCTGCCTTTGTCTTTTGCTTCTGGGTTAAAACTGAGTTCATCTTCTCCACAGTCGTGAGGAGATCCTGCAGATCGCCTCCAAAATTTACATCCACAACAATTGCGAAAACAAGAAAATTTCTAATCAAGAACTACGCTAGGCCAATAGGGGATCCTGTTGAATTTTTACAAGTAGTTCAATATGAAAAATCAAAAGACAAAGAAATGATTGAGAAATGAACAGTACTAATATCGATATCATCGCCTATATTTCATTCCTAAGCTAACCACCAGTCAGTGTTTATTCCTATCAAATTTGTATAGCCTTTAAACTAAGATAACAAACAGAGCTAACATTCAGAATAGATGACAGTTTTGTCTAGAAACAATCACTGCTTTATTCTGAACTATTTCACTCAGATATTAATTTGCATCCCCAAGAGATCATACTCTAGGACAAACCAAAATTTTCAGGTTTCAACGTGTAGCATTATAGGCCATCAAATTTTCAGATGGATCTCTTGTTTAACTATTGCGTCTCCACTACATCTTGACATGTCAAACAAAAAATGGCAATCAACAGTGGTGCTGAACTGAGTTCAAGGCATCATATTAAGAAATAAGCAAGCACACATCTGAATAATAACTATATGACAGGATGAGGATGGAGAAAGCTTTGTACCTCCCATGATGCTAGAGTTTTCATATATGAAGGAAGATTCTCATAATCATCTTTTGACAAGTTTATGAGAGATTTTTCATCTGATTTAGCATCTTCTTCGACATCACCTAGGGGGTGGTTAAATGGAAATAAAAAGCAACAAATCAGAAATTATGTCCAAAAGAAAACTAAAACAGCAACTAAGTTGAACCAGTTTGAATTAAGGAGGAAAAACTGAAGATGTGTACCTCCAATCCCTTGTAGTAATTTAGAAGCAGGTCCGAGTTCTCCTTTTATCCCATAGTCCCTTTTATCACAAAGGCTATGCGTTTTGAAAGAACAGAATTACAATGAGATTGAAACTAAAAAGGAAAACGGCAACCCAAGAGCACAAAAACTTACATTGAAGGCTTTGCTAAATAGACATCAGGACTGCCAAGATTGTTATTTGCTGCACACACAAAGAGCAGAATCCATTGGTATAGACAAACTCCTCAAGTGCATTTCACTTTTTCACGGTTCAGTACTGAATATAATGCCAATATAAGACACTTGTAATGAGGGAAAAGTTTTCTTCAAGACAAATTTATTTAGTAATCATAATGTATGCAAGTTATAGTTGCAACTCAATTTCCTCAACATTCTAAATGCACTACGTGTATATATACAGAGTTTTCAGACTAACAAGCCCCTAATCACCATCACTACTCACCTTCAGATGCTATTGTAGCAAGGCAGGCATCCGAAAGTCCAAGATCCTTTAAACTCGGTGAATCCTCCAATCTAACCAAGTTTAAGAAGAATCAGTTACATAATAATAAAACAGTGGGGATGATCATCTCATACTTAATAAAAAAAAAAGTGAACTTTTCTTGACAATTAGATAACAGTGATAAAACACCACAGCTCAAAAGTGGCAAGGAAAAAAATCCCAAATTTTGAGTATGATCACATTTCTTAATTAGTCTATTAGACAGTGGTGCAGGAATCTCATCGCTTACCATTATTTCCAAGAGGATGTTACACTTTTTACTATAGACTAGTCAAAGTGCTTTCAAAAATTAAAGATCAATCACACTTCAAATGACTGCACAATACAGTATGGCATAACTACGATTGGAAAGTAGACACTAAGAAGATGACAGAAAGAATATTAAAGAAACGGAAAAAATTCAATACAGGAACAGTTACAGATAAAATAAGGTTGAAAAGGATACATGTCATCTGCATCAAAGATTTTAAGTTTTGACACAACTGGTGTGGATGAATCATCCAAGACTTCATCTTCGAGATCAACTTCAGGCTCTAAAGAACAAAATAAAAAGAAACACCAATGATCAAATGGAAAAAGAAAACATGATAACTTGAAAACCCAAGTTCAAACAAAGATGTGCTTCTAGTTGCAAATTTGAAATGAGAACAAACACATTATGCTTATTTTTTTTCTCTTTCATAGCATACAGATAAAGTACTTTGGGGCATTTGTTACACACAACTATACTGAACTGGACTAACAGTTCAATCCAGAGTAATGGTCTTCTTGGACCATTTTAAACCAAAACGGAGACTAATTTGTCTTTAGAAGTCCGAAGTTTGGAGAAATATCTTCTAATAAACATTTTAAACCAAATAGGAGACTAATTTGTCTTTAGAAGTCCGAAGTTTGGAGAAATATCTTCTAATAAACATTTTCTGGTTATAAAAGATAAATTAGCCTATGCACTAACATGGGGCACTAACAGTCCTCATATATTAGTACTCCCTTCATCAACGGATAATAGTTATACCTGACCGTGCACATAAGTTTAATCAAGTGATACCAATTTTCGCCTTATTCTTTTGCTTAGTAATTACGAGAGACAAGTTCATCAAACTTACCTATGCTTATTTTGGTACTATTCTTATAGCCGGTAATTATAAAAGACAATAATGGTTACATATTTTGATTGGTCAATCTTTTCCAACATTCAGAATTGGATCTCAGACTATCATTTGTGCATGGATAAAGTAACTAAGGGTTTGTTTAGTTGCATCTTTTAAGCAAAAAAAAATAATAATAATAAGCAAAAAACTTCAGCTTAGAAGCTACCCAGCCAAATGTAATTCAACTTTTAAGCGAAAAAGATTGAACTTAAAAGATACAACAAAACAAGTCATAACTCACCACTCGCTGCTAATCATACCCCAAACCATTTGCAAATTAATCCTAAACAACTCAATGAAAAATTCAAACTAGGGTTTTTAAGAGAGAGAGGCGCGAATGTACCGGGAACATAGCCGAAGCTCCCAAGGTGATCCTCGAGCTCTTGAATATCGCTCTGGTTCTTCTTATAGACCTCGTTGCAATGTCCCAAGAGCTCCTCAAATGACACTGTTCCCAGGGTCATCGTCTCCAGCAGATCGAGGTCAGTGCTGGTAGTGGACACCCGGCGGTTAAGGCACTGGACGAATGTCGAAGATGCGGAATCTGGAAAATCAAAACAACAGGTTGGAGATGATAGTCCCTCCCAAACAAAATAAGCTTTTAAGTGAAAATTAAGCCTTTAAGTGAGATGGTTGGATATCTCCTAAATCCAATCTTAATATTATAACTTAAATGTTAACTTATCCGTACCAGCACCAAGGGGAGTGTGTTGAAGAGGTTATAGAGATGAGCCCACACAGGGGCACACGTGCGCAAAAGGCTCCCGCATGGCAGCAAGGCTATCAACTTTGAATATGAAGTGCTTTTCCCGCTTATTAATTTACCATTTCAGTTTTAACTATTTTCGAATTAGTTTGTATTTGCAGTTACTGCAGTTAGTTTGTATTTGCAATGACTACCAGTTAGTCTTACGTATGTCTTTATAATATTTAATGAGAACATTGTTCTTTGTTATGTGAAAAAGTAAGCAATAAAACATTAGGTTTGCTTGACGCCTTGAGTTGAGTAAGGGTTTTTTCGCACTGTGAGACGAAAGTTGATCCATTTGATTCATCAACGTACTTATTACGCGATGCAGGAGTCTTGCTCTTATAATTGTGGCTGCTTTGATGCTTCTCTTGGCTTTTCTTGGCTTCTGTAAGTCTATAATTTATGCCTAAATTAGCTCGAATAAGTGTTAATCCAGCGTTCTTATTTCATTATTTTCCTTTTTGGCACAGTGTTCTCGATTTTAGGCTTGCAATCGGTTGTATACATGTGAGTAAAATGAAATTTCTCATGCTTATCTACTCTTTGATTCAATGTTGTTGCTAGGATTTTGATCCTTTGATTTTCCCAATCCTTCTTTAGTTCTTAACACAAATAATTAAATTTATTCTGTAGCTTGGTGATGATGGGGTGGATTCTTGTCGCAGCCACGTTTATCCTGTGTGGCGTGTTCCTCGTCCTTCACAAGTATGCTTTATTTCATTATATAGATACATATAACGTTCGTTCGTTTGCATATCATGTACATAATTTCAGTGATCCTTGTTCTCCTGTCACCCAAAATTTAGAAACCTAAACTCACTTCTCAAAATCATATACAAAACAAAATCTTACTAAATTCTCAATGGACCAACAAAATTATCTCCGAATCTAGTGTTGTAGGCGACACGTGTGTGGCCATGGATGAGTGGGTCCAAAATCCCACGGCTCACACAGCTTTAGACGATATTCTACCATGTGTGGACAATGCAACTGCCCAAGAAATATTATCCGAAAGCAAAGATGTTACGTATCTATTGGTTGGTATAGTCAATGAAATCATCGCCAACATCTCCAACCAAGACACTGTCCATTTCAATCAATCTGGACCGTTAGTACCTCGCCTCTGCAACCCATTCAACCCTGACATGTCCAATCGTTTATGTGCACCCGGAGAAGTGAATTTCACCAATGCAGCACAGGTAACATTCTCCCGTGACCAAATTGCCAAAAATGCCATTTGTAACATTTCCGGATCCAAAAAAATCTAAAACCACTTTTCAAGAGTCAAGGCCTGAAATCGCAATCCCTTTTTGTAGGTTTGGAAGGATTACGTATGTCAAGTTTCGGGCAGTGTTTGCACCACAATAGGCCGATTGACACCTGGCATGTACGAGCAGATGAATAACGCAGTGGATGTGAGCTTCGGAATCTATCACTATGGACCGTTCCTTATAAGTCTACTAGATTGTAGCTTCGTTCGCGACATATTCGAAGTACTATATCTAGATGATTGCCCCGGATTGAGGCGATTTAGCAAGTGGATATACATAGGTTTGGTCATGGCCTCGGTTGCTGTTATGCTCTCTTTGGCCTTTTGGGTACTTTGTGCAAGAGAACGAAGGCACCAGAAATATTCCAAACTCGCAAAAACAGCATCGGTTAGGTCAGACTCGTTCGGAGAGCAAAAATCTCATCCTTGAATAGGTTTGTTCTTCGGAGTCCGTTTCAAGATCATGCACATGATGAGATTCAATTTTATGGTTCAAATTTTTATTGGATGGTTACATATGTTATAGGTTGATAACAGTGTAATACCTGTATTGATAATGTTTTAGCCTTGCAAACGTCTTACCGAAATGATTAATACAAAAGTCAAAATAAATGACAGTGATATCTTTTCAATAAGCCCCTAAATTATTGTTACATGGTGATGCGGATAAAGAATATTACAGGTGTATCACTCTTTATCCGCAACCATATATTGTGTATAGTAAATCATTTTTCATTTTATGTAGACCATTGCACATTTTTCTATTCGCCTATATATTGTATTGTTACATTGTCAATTCATTTTGGCCTACAGATTCAATATTTACATTCACAAGAAAATATTGATAAAACTATGTAGATGTTGGTATTGGGTACGTTACCAAACTCGATGCCTTTGCTATCTGTTTTTCATAAGAATCAGAACCATAGTGCTTGACTGTATCTAAATTTAGCATGTATTAATTATTTATTTTGATGATAAACTATAAATATAATTTGTTGATGTTTAATCTGCGTTCTTTTGATTTGTCCAAGTACACGCTTAAATTAACATAATAGCAACGTTTAATTAATAACCATGACGTCATATTATTACTACAAGCTACGTGATAGAAAAGGGGTCTAATCACTAATTAACCAGCACATAATCTAACACGGTTTCACAAAGTAGTTGATATGTAATTTCCCCCTTTTTATACACTTTCTTTTTAAAATTAAAATATATTATTTTTTAAAAAAATTACATATTCAAGAGGCATACCTCGGATGTGTTGAAGCTCAATTACAGATTATTGTGACATATTTCGTTGTGTTGAAGCTCAAAACACTACAAATCATTCCATAATATACAACTAGCCGAACACAGTGGATGCATATTCAATCAAAATAAAATACTAGACCAGAAATGCACATGACGGCCCTAATCAAACAAGTTGCACCCTCAATAGAGCATAGACACAAGCTCTGTCACCGGTGATTGATCTCTCACACACCACATTAGTAGTTTATACTCACCAATTCAACCGATAAATTGTATAAATTCAATATTCCATCACTCGACATCCATGTCATATTACTCCTCGCGAAAGATCCATCAATCAAATTTGATCACTATTTTATTAAGAAACTAAAAAGCTTGAAACCCAATATGAAAAAGTTTATATTTCTCTATAATCGACTATAATGAAACTTGCAATGGAATTGAACGTGGAATAACAAAACCAAGTTGAACTAGTTGTTGCTTTCTGTCATATTTTTCACCGCCAAGTATACATTGCGGCCTCGAATCCGGGCCCTTGAATTAAACACCTATGGGCATATCATGATAGAGAAATCCACACAAAATTAATAAAAATATATATATATTTATTATGATATTAATTTTTTCTCCAACAATATATACTTGTTTCCATAGTTTCAACAAAGTATTATTTGGTCCTCCTATTTCCAAATGAAACGCTAATAGACTAAAAGTTTGACAAAGTGGTGGATTTGGTCCACAAATTTTTAAAAATGGTGGCAAATTTGGTCCTTATGTTCATAATTCTCAAAATAGACATCATGGTCATATTATGAAATATTATCAGTATATATCAACATAAATAAATTAATTCACTAAGTCATAGGCCACAAAAAATTAAAAGCATAGGGACCAAAAAGAACTATTATGGACACTTGAGTACCACTTTTGTAATCCACCCTAAATATTGAGAGAAGAAGAAAAAGTACACGTAACAGAAGTCCAATCTCCAATGTTCACGTACAAGGAAATTAATTTTTTGAAATAAAATTTATACTAATTTTTTATTTATAATTTTA
>MKEJ01066582.1:0-11959 GCA_001753735.1 Embelia ribes | reverse complement strand
CCTTGGGTTCTTTAGGGTTTGGGTGCCTTGGGATTCGAACCCTAGGAAAACCGAGGCATGACAATAAGCATGAACAATATATATATAACAATAGATATCCATACTTCTCTTTACTTACCAATGCAATATAATATATACATACATTATTTCTTCGATAATTGTATAATCTTAGCATGTCAACATACATACCTTATATAACATCAACATGTCAATATGCTTACCTTACGTAACATCATACTTAGGCACTTAACACTTACTACATCTATGTCACACCAAAATGTGACTTACGATAATCTGAAGCTACAATCAAGTATACAAATGTCATATAAACTTGCTAATGAAAGGTGTGAATACTACTATGCCAAACACTTACAAACGCATTTGAGGACTTATTTCGACTACAACAAAAGGAAAATTTGGAACTGTATCTCCCTGCTTTGGTTAAAGTAGGGTATTCATCATTGCCCTTTTTTCTTAAAATAAACTGACGATACTTTGTTCCAAATTTACTATGCTTACACATAGATAATAATCATGTTACAACTGATACACAATTATGAATCTCTGATATAAATAATGTCATCAAATACTACTACTTCAATAAATGACAATCACTTGACAAATAACTGAATATCAACAACTACGAATATACTACAACCGAAATAGTTTCCTACGAACTACAACTATCAACAAAAAGTTTGCAAAATAATAAAAAGACGACTAGGAGTCATCATAAAAGCTATGTGAATAAGAGGAGGCGGCCTTTAACATTCGGGGTTGGAGAGCATGTGTTCTTGAAAATCTCTCTGAAACGAGGTATTATGAGAGTCGGAAAGAAAGGGAAATTATCGCTGCAATTTATCAGTCCTTTTCTTATACTAGAGGTGATTAGTGAGTTAGCATATCAATTGGTATTGTCACCTCAATTGACATGAGTTCATCCAGTCTTTCACGTTTCTATATTGAGGAAGTATATTCGAGATCCGTCCCATGTGATTGACTTTGATAACTTACACGTGGGGGATGATGTGTCGTATGAGTTGCGACCTATCCGTATCTTTGATTTGAAGGAACAGACCTTGCAAGGACAAAGTGTTCGTTTGGTCAAAGTATTGTGAAAGCGTGGTTCACGTGAAGAGATGACTTGGGAATGGGAGGAGGCGATGCGAGTGGCATATCCAGATTTATTTATCGAATCTAGTACATTTCTTTCTTTTTTATGGTGATACGAATTTCAAGGATGAAATTTCCTAAGCAAGGAAGAATGTAACGTCTCAGAAATTCCGTACAATTATTTTCATTTAATTGTAGTATGACTCGTGATGATATATATATATATATATATATATATGGGAAGGGATCATGGGATAAAGATTTTAACAAAAAAAATTTACAAATTTTCTAGACTGTTGGATATGAAGCGATTAACGGCTAGGATGTATCCTCTCTCTCCATTTTCTCTCTCAACTTTCTCTCTCTATTGATTTGGATATATCATAGCCGTTGATTACTTCAGATCCAACGGCCTAAAAGATTTGTAGATTTTTTTGTCAAAATTTGTGTCCCATGATCCACTCCCTATATATATATATATATATATACTGGTCACATTCGTACATGTAACGGTACAAGGCATGGAAGAAGCCACGGTTGGTTAGTTTAGCAGTCCTGTGAGTTGATGATGTTCATATTTCAATTTTGTATCACTACCAGCCGTTTGATATTTTTGTTATATATATATAAACTGCTCTACCCACAGAAAAAGAAATAGTCCGTATTTCTCAAGTATCAAATAAAAATAGGTTCCGTTGAAAGATTAGCTTTTCAACCCAGGTAGGGGTGAGCAAAATCTGGTTGCACAAAATATTGGTTTGGTTCGGGTCATTAGATTTCGAAAACCAGTTTGGTTCAGTTTTGGTCTCTCATTTTTCCGGTTTATTTGGGTTATCGGTTTTGGTTCAGGGTCTGAACCAATTGGTTTTTTCCGGTTCAAGTGGTTTGGTTCAGTTATGAACTAAGCGGACCGAATGCTCCCAAACTAAACCCATGTTCATGAGCATCCCTGTCTACAGGCTACAATATGCCCAAAAAATTAAAAATAAAATCCTTTTTGGAGAATCAGGGGCTTTTAGTTTTACTTTCGTAATTTTTTGGGCCAAAATTTTTAATTTTTAATTTTTTATTTATAATTTTAATTTTAAATTTACGATATAATTTTTTTCAATATAGATTTAATCATTCTCATAAAATTTATATTTACGTACTTTTGACCAAATAAAGTCCTCTGGCATCTTTTCAAGGTTTGGTAGGTTTCAGTTTTTTTGGCCCTGGCAACGTGGAAAAACGTTAAAGCATTCACACTAGTCTTTGTTATTAAATTTCTAAATTTTGCTTCCTACAAATTCTTTTTTATTACATAATAAAAATTGTCCATTTTTAATTTTTTTAAAATTAATTTTTTTACACAATTAATTAGAAAAATTATTTTTTAATAGAGAAATGTTGAATAGTAACTTTCTCAATTAAAAAAATTATTATTGCATTTCTATAAAATTTTCTTAAAACGGAAACACTAAATTTAAATAATTTCCCTCTATTTTCTTCTTTTGCTTTCTCGTAGAAGGGCTGGTGTGAATGCTATTAGATTCATATACAAAATGGTAGTTGTGAACCTCTTCCGTTCAGCAATCCAGTGGTTGCAAATAATTGGAATATACCATTTGTGCCCCTTAGATTCATTTTCATATATCTAATAATGCAATGTCATCACATGATTATGTATATAATGCAAATTTTTACACTTCAATTATTTTCCCAAGTGAATTACTTATTATTTGTCTGTCGTTGTCGTTTTCTTTATTTATTTGCAGGAAAGCAGGGACCCCGAGGCCTCTATGGAACGCGGCCTCTCAGATCCTCATGGCTGTCGGATACATCTTGATGGCCATGGCTCTGCCTGGCTCGCTCTACGTGGGATCCATTGTCGTCGGCATCTGCTATGGGGTCCGCCTTGCAGTGACTGTCCCCACTGCCTCGGAGCTCTTTGGCCTAAAATATTACGGTCTCATTTATAATATTCTAATCCTCAATCTCCCGCTCGGGTCGTTCCTGTTCTCGGGCCTGCTGGCGGGGTTCTTGTATGATGCCCAGGCGACTAAGACGGCAGGGGGCGGGAACACTTGTATCGGGCCCCACTGTTATCGGCTTGTTTTTGTGGTCATGGCTGTAGCTTGTATTATCGGGTTCGGGTTAGATATTTTGTTGGCGTTCAGAACGAAGAGCGTCTATGCTAAGATTTTCACGAGCAAGAAATCGAAGAAACGTATTTCCACAACTAATGGTAACTAAATGTTAAAGGGTTTATCGATCCCAACGATTTCTACTTATTTAGGAATGTCCTAAGAAATTTAAAATATACAATTTATTCTCAAATATTTTATTATTTTATTCATATTACTCCTAATTTTTCTTTGGATTTTGTTGGATTGAATTGAGAAACTTAAACTAATAGTAAAATAGCAAAAACAAAATAACAGTATTAATTAAGATTTTGCCTAAACGGGGAATCTAATGGATTAACATTCTCTCTATAATTATCCTAATCAATGAACTCTAAAATATTGTTAATCTAGAAGATCACTTATGTGTATAATCTGATTTACTTTAACCTAGTGTTTAATCGGATGATTGTCAGACACCGTAACTACGCTTAGACGATTTCTAAGGTATCAAGACAGGTTAAAAATACTAGATTTTAGACTAATTCAAATTTTAGATTAAGTTTATAAAAATATACTCATCAATTAGGATTAGTTTGAATCCGTAATATCATCTTCATCTCTTAGGCAAAAAAAGAAACTAGCGTAGCATAATTACGATAAATATAGTCAAATATAAATAGTAACTCATGAAATAAAATACAAACATGTATAGAATATGATCAATAATAATTAATAAAAAAATAATTAAAAAGAACTTACAAAATTATATTAAAAAAAATAAAAGAGAAGATGAGCCTTGAGAGACCTCTCTCTAGCCTTCAAAGTTAAACAAGAGAAAAAATGAATGACTAAATAGGACATTAGGATTGTAATAACCCTTTTACATCTCTACACTAATTAAGATCACAAAAATATCTTTAATGAAATATTTCCTAATCGGATTCGGAATAAAAATAATAATATAAATCAAGTGTTGCATTTTTATCTCCTGCGGTTGACTAGTCAACGACACTACATTCATTCACGAGAAAATTCATAACTCGCTGTAGAAATTTCGGAATTGAGCTCTATTTGAACCATTGGAAAGATAATTCAATGAGTTTTCCAACCATACCAAATTTGATACCAAAATCTGCTCCATAGCTTCTCAGAAATTCAGTAAAGTGCAAGTATTTGATTCGCAAAATACTTTTAACAAACGGGTGATCAAATCGCTCGCTTAGTACTTCGTAAAACTCGTTTCTTGATATTGTAAACATCAAACCAACGTCCAAACATAATGTTTGATATCATATCTCATGAGAATTTGCTTTATGACTTTAAATCATCACATTTAGCACCATAAACCTGCAATTAACATAAAAACACATAATACCAAAATATAACAAGTTCTATATGCCAAATCGTATATAAATTACTTAAAAACTCAATTATATGTTCTTAATTTATACACTTCCATAGTCCAATTAGATGTAGTATTTGTGAAGTTAGCAATTGGTGTAATCGTTTTGTTGGTGATAAAGTAACCTCAAATTTAAGGAGATCAACGGATTTTTGATCAAAACACTATAAAACTTTGGTTGTATTTCTCTTTCTTTTAACTATTTATATTTTAGTTATTTATTTTATTAATTTTATTGTTTAAACAGTTTAAAGGGTTATTTTATCAAAAAATTTGAAGTTCTATTTTTACACAATTCACCATGCTTTTGTGTTTGCCTAAGGGACAACAATATTATTTTTAATAAAAAAAATATTAAAAATATAAAATTTACATTGAGAAATTCTTTAAAGCCATATCAATTTTTATTCAAAAGACTTGTTAAAAATTTATAACAAGAAAATGGCTAAAAAGGAAAATAATATATGAATTAATTGATGTGTGAAATAAATATTTCTAATTATATACACATACAGGTATTAAAATAAAAAAATCTAGATATTAGACCAGCAAAACGGTATTTTAAAATTTTTAATTTGTTATCTGGGTAAAATGTGTAAATAAATACATCTGTTGGGATTTTATTACTCATTTTATGACTATGACAAATTTATTGGCATTGTAAATTCTTTCAAATCTTATTATTTTTTGATTAAAAAATTCTTCTTGTTTTTAATATTAATCTTATCCATTTTATTTTTTTTAAATAAACTCTTGATTTGAATTAAATGGTGAAAAAAATATAAATAAAGTGAGGTTAATGCATATGGAATTGTAGATCGAATGAAATAAATATATTTCAAGCACCACATTTGTCTATCTAGTAAAATGTTTATATAAAATTTTTATTTTATTACCATTTCCTATTGACGTGATAGTCTAACATTTCATTTTCTGGCATTTTCTATTTGTGGTTTTGTTCCATTCTATTGTGTTTCTTTTGTATAGCCAAATTATAGTTTGCATCAACATTTTTTTTTTTTTTTTTTGCATTAAAACAAGTAAATCTCAAAATTTGGCAATTGATATAGGACTAAGAAGTAGCTCATTGTCAACTTAAAAAAGTATTGAGATACAATATTAATTGGTTGTGCATTTTTCTACCCAACGTCCTTGCAAAATTCCCTATCACTCAAAAATAATTTTCTTTATCAAAAGGGTTGGAGAACGTTAAAAATATGTTTAAAGTAGCATAAAATATTCTTCTAATTGAGAAGGGAGAAATTTATCACATCATTATTTCTATTTGCCAAAAAACATTTATGGAAATAACATTCACATTTTTTTTTTATTAAAAAAAGTTCTCATCAAAATAAAATAAATACATCAATATATTGAAAAAAATGTTTTTTTTCATAATTTATTATTTTTTTTTATATTGAAATCTTTTATGCATAGAAATGAGTTTTTAGTGAGAAATAGATTTAAAAAAAAACTAAAAATAAAATGAGAAACACCGATTTGAATGTTGCTATCATGTATGGATTATATGAAAGTTTTTTTACTCCTGTTAAGCCAAATAATACAAAAATATAAGAATCAAAATATTAAATAAAAATGTAAAACAAATAGAAAAAGACAAGGGAATTGAATTATGAGTGGCCGAAGAGGCTGACAAATATAGAGCATGTATTGCATAGAGACACGTGTCCACAAGGACTAACTATCCAGTTTTAGGCGCTGAGATGTTCAGACGTGGCAGCTTTATAGCCGTCAGATTGCAACGACAAGCTTTGGAAACCATTACAATTATTAAATTTTAAATTTTTTTTGACATTATTCTCACCTCAAAATAAAAAAATGACAAACATTTACACATTTGATCTAGGCTCCATGCATATCTAAGGAACAAGACAAAATTTAAAATAATAAAATTTTAATATATATACATTTACATAATAATAGTTACCAAAAATACATATAAATTATGCATCTTTGTATTGTTTGTGCACCAATTTGTATATTGGCAATTTATAAAAATATTATTATTTCAAAATATATAATCTAAATTGTTACATCTACATTGATTGAATTGAAAGTGTTTGAAAGTGATTTTGTCATTGGATCAATATAAATACAAGTATCAAATCTCGTGTTAATACACAAGTCCAATGGACATAAAACATATTTCAAATACAAGTGGTTTGTGTTGTAGGTCCCATATGTAAAGTGCGGCTGTTATTAGTCGCACTATAAAGTTGGAAAATATTGATACAGGACAAAAGAAAATATAGAGCTATACAAAAGTACACACACACATATATACACTAATGAAATGAATGACCAAATTACTTTGGATGGGAATGAATAGCATGAGAAAATTTATATTTATTAGACAATATTATTTTTATTTTGATTCATTTAGCGATTATTAATTTGTTTAGATTTAAGAATTGGGCAGTGACGGTGAAAAAAAAATATGTGTGTACAAATTTTGTAGTGTCATCCGGAAAAAATTACCAAAAGCAGTATTATAAAGATGTAATTACATTTGTAATTTATAATGGAAAGGTCAACCAATCAACTGAAGTCTAATATGTATCACAGTATCATTATGAAAACAAATAAATGAGCAGTCTAAGAAAATTCAAAGTATGTATTGATTACTTCAAGTCTTCAATAACATTATCCTCGATTCTCTTGTTGAAAAATCAAATCAGCCTTTCAAGAGCCTGAAAGTATAACATACATACATACATACATATATATATATATATAATTATTGACCCAAAACAAGCTTTCAAAATCAACATCTTATAAAAAGGTTAAATTATCAACTTGAATAATATCTATCATAATTCAATAACAATCAAAGATTTTAATGATATTTAGTTGTAATTTATAAGTATCAGCTTGTTAATTTTTTTAAGTTGGACAATATTTAGCAGCTCAATTTTTAAATATTTGAGATTACTTGTTGTTTGATTTAACTAAATTAAACATTTTAAATTTTATACATTCAATTTTTTTTTAAATAAAAAATAAATTAACTTAATTACCGAAACGATGTAACCAAACAGACACTCAGTTTGCAGGATCAAGTAATATTATTTAAATAATGTAAGAAGAAATGTGGAACCTAACAATTGGACAACGTGGCACAAACTTTATCCGCAAAACTAAGTGTCTGTTGATGCAAAGCAATATAAACATAAAAACAATATCTGAAAAAAGAAAATGAAAAATATGAATACACAATCTTTAGTTTAGTTGAAAGAATTTGAATTTTCAAACACAAAAAAAAAGAATGATAAAATTAGTTTCCTGATATCTACCCTTCTAGATTGCTATATCCCATGTGATTCTTTTGATTCCCCTCAACGTACATCATTTGCATTATATTCTTTTAATATATATATATATATTAATGGATCATGGGACAAAGGTTTTGACAACAAAATCTATAAACTTTTTAGATCGTTGGATCTGAAGCGATCAACGGTTAGGATGTATCATCTCTCCCCATTTTCTCTCTCCACTTTCTCTCTCTATTTTTCGAACATATCCCAGCTATTGATTGCTTCAGATCCAACAGTCTAAAAAGTTTATAAATTTTTTTGTCAAAATCTTTATCTCATGATCCGCTCTCATATATATATATATATATATATAAACAAAGTCGCAGGCGAAATTACATTTTAAACAAGTCCAAGTGCTCACTTAAATTAGAAATGAAAGCAGGAATAGTAAGAAAAAATAGAATTAGAAAATGTATAAAAAAAAAATAGAAAAACAAAAATTACCGATACAATTTGAAATTTTTTAAGATATAATTATATAACATATGAGAATCGTATGCAAAATATGGGTGATTCTTGAATCTAACTTTCTAAAACTTTAATCAAATTTATAAGTACTATATTTGATATGAACAAGCTAATTATAAATCAAAATAACATAAGTGAAAAAATTTATTTAAGCACATAAATGCTGAAAAAACTCATTCTCCCAATATTTTTATAAATATTTATTTAAATTTTTTATAAAATATTATCCAACAAGAATAGTTTGCAAAAATTTAATCTTAAGCTTTTTGAGTTTTGTAGGCATATCTCTAAAGTAAACGCATTTCCGGACCCATAAGCCACATTTCAGGTAACTCCGTAACCATCATCTAAATATTCAGTTTTGCTATTATTAATTTCTGTGCTTACAAATCTCAATCCCTGTGCTTTGTGTACGCACGTGTGTGAGCGTGTTTGCTTTTTCTTTTTTTCTTTTCTTTTTTTTTTTTTTAAATAACATTCAGAAAAAGGGCCAAGATGATCAATTGCTTGAGTTATGATTGATGAACGATAATGGAATCAGTTTTAACAAATTTTAGACACAATATATAATTTAAACATAATCAAAAGGCGATGAGAATCAATACCGCAAATATTTAGATCGAGGCATAACAACATACTTGGAAGTGCGTTAGACGCTACTGCAAAGTGTGAGCTAAATATAAGCTCATTTCAAAATCATGTCAGCATATGGTCTGTGCAACTCGACTACAAACACAAAACAGATTCATAAACGTAATCTAATGGAAGGAGGGTAGAAATATTCGTCTCAGCTGCGGCTGGCGTCCTTAAGGCATTGAAAAATAATAAGTTTTAATCATATATTGCACACAACGTTACCGAAACATGAACAGAAACAAAGAGCAAAAGGAACGCACCAGGAACACGAGGAAAATAGAAGAATCAGCAATAACACCGAGTTTCAATTACTGAGGAGGAATATATTTTGGGAAAGCAAAATCTTCCAATTTGTCAAGATATCACTTCAAACCTAATTATTAGGAAACATAACAAAAAATTTGCAGTCTTCCTTCATACGCGAGGGAAATAGCAGTGCCACAAAAAACTAGAAATTGAACATGGTTTCATGTATAACACATGCACATGCATTAGACTCGGCAAGCTTCCCCTGGAAGAACTCTCCCATCACAAATTCTTCAAAGCCGACTCTTGGGTAGACTTCTGAGGTGTCAATCTCGCCAGCAAAGCCTTGTTATGACAATGGTCGGCATCTACAAAGTAGAAATTCCCATTAGCTTTGAAAGTCACAAAGGGCCTATTCGTCTCAGCAGGCCTAATATCTGCGAATTTGAGAGTTTTCGGTGTGAACGAGGCCAGCCATGTCATCATCTCCACGTCAAAGGTGTCTGAACCGGGCTTCCAT
The DNA here is from genome assembly GCA_001753735.1 of Embelia ribes. Classification (NCBI taxonomy): domain Eukaryota; kingdom Viridiplantae; phylum Streptophyta; class Magnoliopsida; order Ericales; family Primulaceae; genus Embelia; species Embelia ribes. The sequence goes on along the minus strand of MKEJ01066582.1, from coordinate 2,128 downwards.
CGAAGCTTGTGAATGTAAGGGCTCACAAACCAGTGAAGAGCAGCAGTTGTGGAAGCACTGAAGAAGATGACCGAAGAGGCCACCGCCCCTTTTAGAATCACGTTCAGGTCTGGAGATGTCATGAAGGTTATGACGGGGCCTAAGGATACTGAGAGGCAACAGGTAGAGAGAGAGAGGAGTTTCACTTTCTTGATGGTGTTTGAGATTGGACCATAGTAAACAACCCCGTCATCATGTTCGTTGTTGTGAAGGTCTACTTTACGGGGTCCGATGCTAATCTTGTTGTCATCTTCAGCTGAGGTAGCTCGAGATAGCCATTTTTTCTGGGTGAAGCCGAGCCCAGATGCAGAAATGATGTTGGGTTCAGCAGATCTGGTTAGTAGCCATGATCCAGGTCTGCAGCTATGATAACCTGAAGTAGCGGAAAGCTATCATCAACTGCTAAAAAATACAAAGTGTGCTTTTGTAGACAGTCAACAACAAGCACAACAACAAAAAAAACAAATCAATATTTTAATCTCAAGAACTTTGGGTCGGCTAAATGGAATCTAAACAAGTTATCACGTCAAATCGTTAACATCAATTTCGCTACACCACTCATTCCTATCCAAAGGAACTTGTTGTCTTTCGACTCTTTACATTTCACTTTTATCCACGTTTTTAGAGTTCAATCCCTACCCACGGGCGATAAAATATGAAGGACACAATGACAAATTCCTGATCGATATGGGCCATATGTCAAGCACAATGATAAATATTTTCCGCATAAAAGAAGAAGTGTCAAAAATTCCATAGGCAATGTCATTGTACTTTCAACTCAGAGAAAATGTATACAAAACAATCTCGACAAAGAAAGAGGGGCAGCTCAGGTGTAAAATATCCCTCAAAGTTCCAAGTTAGTTTCCTGTTTGAATAAACGTCCCTCATAATCTTATGTCACTATTTACTCGTTATTGCTAGTTTAGGACAAAAACCCTAGAACATTAACAAAGATTACAACTTTGTGCGGGCAAGTTAAGAAATCCAGGAAAGGAATTATTCACCAAAACAGGGGTAAAAGGGAACTATATCATACATGCTTTCAGCGGTTCAGTGCTGTATAAGTAGAAGTCTATTATTAGTGGAGCATGATATGATGCCCGTTAGCCAGCATGTTCTTCGAGATGAACTTAGAACAATGATCCACATAAGAGCAGAACACCACAATAGAGAAGATAACAAAATGAGCCAACATATTTATCAGAGATCTCTGGAGAGTAAATATAAGATGCAACACACCAACCTCAATATTGTTAAAAAGCTAATGGAAGATAAAAGCACGCCCACCAAGTAATTAACAGCTTATTAATTTATTGACTAACTGCAAGGTTTTCTCTATCTCAACAAAGTTGGTTGACAACATATGACCAACAGATTCTCAACAAAAGGAATACATTTTTGATGTGGGAGGCCAAGGATTTGTGTTAAGGGGGGCCAAGGCGTATTGTTCTATATAGTGGGCTAATTTTTTTGTTCAGGAGGGGTAGCATATTGGTCGGCACAATAAAATTTCAAAATTTATATACCTACACTAAAGAAATTTCCAATCTCAAAAGGTCGTGCCGCCTGACCCTTTCGGTCCGCCAGTGTTTTGGTGGAAGTGAAAAGTGTATCTTTTAGACGTATTTATAAGTACTATAAATGTGTTTGATAAATGTGAGAAAATTACAATAATTTGAGGTTTGAATAGTGTAAAGTAAGCCAAAAAAAGAAAAAGGAATTGCTGTTTGAGAAAAGTCTTTTCTGCATCCAAAGTATAAATAATTAAATGGCGAGCCAAACAAACTTATATAATTTAAAGAAAATGTTGAAAGAAATACTTTTTGTGCTGGCCAAACATCTATAAACAACTTTTTAAGCAAATTTTACATCAAATTCATAACATTTTGAAATGAAACACAATATAAAACACAATCTCTCAATGTTATACAGATTATAGACCCCTAAAAAACCATCTATACATACATACATACATACACAGGTAGTTCAAATATAACTAGGAGCAACAAAAAGAGGTTTAATCTCAACAATACGAACAAGAACTGAGCAAAACGGATTTAAAAAAAAAAAAAAAACAAAACAAAAAAAC
>MKEJ01066566.1:0-16165 GCA_001753735.1 Embelia ribes | reverse complement strand
GGGATGTGATGTGATGGGAGGGGGGAAAAACACCTCCCTGTTTGCCAACTGATTCAAAAGTACACAAAAAGCTAACTAGCAAGAAGCTAAACTTTTTTTGATGTAATAGACAAAAATAATGAAAGCAAATTTCTCGCCTTTCGTTCTATCGAACTTGAAAAAATAAAAACAACAAAAAGGAAAAAAATATATATTTAACGGTGACACAATCTATCAAAAAATTGATGCAAGTAATTCCTCTCCTCTTGTTTTTTTATGCTTTCTTATTTTTCACTCATCGTCGTCAATATCAAAATATTGGAGATTTGGCCGGGAGAGTTACGTATATCTGTAAATTTAAAAGCAGAATATATGGTTCATTGTGTGGCAAAATAGAAATATTTGTCAACATCGCACGCTTATATATTTTATGAAATTGTATATATAAGCCATGACGAATGGAAGAGTATCGTATCACTTTCATACTCCGAATACATGAATCGTACTTGTGAAATGAGCGGCAAGAAATGGCAATATTCGCAAGAAAGGGCAGCATGGCAATGATCCTAATCTGGTTTCTGGCGATGAATTAGATTGTCGTATATTTACATTCAATTACTGCAAGTGCTCGTCAACTACATATCGTCGAGCAAGAACTAGGCCTGAATCAAAGTGCAGCTTTGCCAAGAGACGACAACAACAGTAGTAATGAATTTCTTCTTTAGAGAAACTTGAACGAATTATAAAACATTTATCAACCTAGATTTATTATTTTAACACTAATTTTATATGGTACGATTAGTGTAAATTTTCAATAGATGGTTTTGGAGACCACCTTGAGAAAAAAGGTCAAGAAAACCAAAATTGAAACAAAATACATTTTCAAATGTTTGAAACCAAGTTGCCAAATCATTGGTGTATAGAAGACGCTTCCGTTCTCAATCCTCGCTCCCGTTCCACTTCCATTATTTTTTTGACTACAAATCTTATGTTCTCTCACTCTCGCTTCCGCTTAAACCCATGACTTTATGATGTAAGTCATGGAGGAAACTCAACCAACTGGACAAATTTTATTCAATAGCTCAATTTGTTCAGATAAACATTTTCATCGTCTATCCCTTTTAAAACATGAATTATTAGTTTGCATATATTTACTATTTTGGAACATCTTTAAATGCTATGATAGTGTGCACTAAATTATCAGATAAGAATATACATTTTTTAAGCCCCACAAATATTATTAAATTAGGCATTGTGACACACACGATACGTGTGCGATACAATTTATGTACAGCACAATTTAGAAGGACTTAATTATAATTCGAATTTATTTTTTGTTTCAAGATGCAATAATCTTGCAAACAATAAAAAACAAAACTTACATTATGTTTTCACACAATAACAAAACGGATTGCTCAATTATTCTTCTACAAACAGTTAAAAAAAATCTACATAATGTTTTAAATTGAATAATAAAATCTATTTTTTCTTAATCATGTAAGTTTTAAATTTATTTTGATGAACTTTTGAAACTATTTTTTCAAATTTGAAAAAAAAAAAAACTGTAAAAATAGCTTTTAAAAATTATGTACAAATCTGTTTTTAAAACGGTTTCTTGCACATGGAACCATGGAGTAACAGACACGAGATAAATGTACATATCTATGAATGTATAAATGGAGAGAGATGAATCAGGGAGGACCGTAGATGACGGGCAGAGGGCTTTGGGGGTCGTAGCGCCAGAAAATTTAGAGTCAAAATGGTACCGAGAGTTGATGGCGGAGAAGGAGCTTGGAAGGGGGCGGGCGGAGAGAGTCACGGTTTAATTGTGCACAAGGGGGAACGTGTATGGTTTGTGGGAAGGTAGTTTTACTTGTTTGCCCTTATGGAAAAAAATGTTAGACGGAATATGGTTGTACAAATGTGTGCTTTTTAAAACCAAAAATGCATTTCGGAAACGAGGAAAATTTGATGCACATTCACTATTAAAATCTGTGCCCGCTTTATATATGTATGTAAGAAAGATATATAAAAGATAAGGAAATATTTTTTAAAAAAATTAGGAAATCGTGCAACAGACAGCTAGTGTTAATTTACATTAACCACTTTCTAATGTTTGTAGTTGAAGACTGTATCTGCTGCGAGCTTTCTGGCTACTGTTTTCGATGTTGTTATCAACCTAATAGAAGTGTTCTAATATTTCGAGCTTTCTAATATTTGTGTAAATATTCAATAGAAGTGTTCGAAATTAGTGAATTAAAATTGGTTTTGGCGACCACCTTAAGAAAAAAAAAGTCAAGAAAACCAAAATACAACAGAAAACATTTCAAAGGTTTGAAATCCATGACTTATGGTAGAGTAAATCACCAAGGCAACTCGACCGAGACAAATTTTATTCAATAGATCAATTTGTTCCGATAAATGTTTTCATCGTTTCTCCCTTGTAAATGGTGAATTATTAGTTCGCATACATTTACTATGTTGGTATATCTTTTAATTCTACGATATCCTACACTGAAAGATCGAATACATGAAATAAGAATATGCAGTTCTTTAAGCCCGATCAATACGATTAAGGAAATGTTTTAAAATTTAGCAAACCCGTGCTATACGCAAACATAAAAATGGTCCTAATTTACACCGACCTATTTGCAATGTTTGTATTTGATGACAGTATGTGCTGCCCCGATATTGACGTCGCCTGTTGTTGCGATGTACCCGTTTGCATGTGCGAATGAAGAAGTAGCAATACGGAAGACTTGCGACAACTTTACAACACTATTGAAGAACTTTCGGCGCCAATAACTCCTTTCCTTTTTGTTTCCAATAAACATCTGATTTCTTTTCACGGAGAATTTAACGTGGTATGAAAATTATTTGCGACTACAATAAATTGTTGAAGTTATATGAAAAGTTGTTTCTATTACAATAAATTGTTGAAGTTAACCATAAAAATGGCAAATTTCCATCGATAACCATTAGGAAACATCTATGAATGTTTATTTGCAAATATGATCAATACATGTTTATTAGAAGAAACACAAAGTTAAGATTGAATTTTTTAATTTATTTTTAACACAAGTGTTGGTAAGTTTGTCCATCTAACTGACAGCTTAACATTTTAAATTGAAAGGCTCTATGGTATATGTTTTTCCGCTATCTTTAATCTCAAAAAAAATTCTATTGGACATCATGGTTGCATCTAAAAAGCTAAACATGCAAATTAACTTTTAGATAACATCTCGGAATATATAACTGGTGCAAATGTACGTGCATCTCCGATAAGGACACAACTTACAGATAGACACACCTATACTTAAATCAAAGTTCCAACCTTTTCGTTAAAAGGAAAGAATGGGCATTTTATTACCAAACAGACCTCAACCTGTATTCAACGGACAAAGGGGTCTCCCATCAATAGAGCCTCCTATCATCTCCATCACCGTTAAATTGCTTAACAATACATAGACCTGCTACATTATCGAGCGATCCAACATTAATGGAGCCCCCTCTTCCTTAAAAACTTAGGCTCATTGCGAGAAACTTGGCAAGTCGAGAGAGTCGCTTTCCGACAGATAATTTGGTTTCTTTTACATGGGAAACAAACAAAAAGGGGCCTTACTTAACTGCAAAAATGAATCACCTATGCGCCCATCAACCATACTTGCGAGGATTTCCAAAAGAAAATTGTAAAACTCTAGATTTCATTAACAACTAAGGGCCTACGCTGAGGTAGCCGATGCCTTAAAATTTGATTGCCAAATTTCAACACATTTAGAAGCCGCATCAACAACCGAAAATTAAATCCTATTTGCATTTTCTCAACAATAACAATTTGGGATCATGCTTATCAAAAAAAAAAAAAAAATTGGTCACTATGAGAAACTTGACGAGTCGAGAAAGTCGCTTTCCGACAGATAATTTGGTTTCTTTTACATGGGAAACAAACAAAAAGGGGCCATACAAGGGTAAATACTCAAGTACCAACTAAATTGACGATGCCAAATTACAAATTCAAAGAGGTAATTTAGGTGAGACAGGATTCTAGACTGAGTACAAAAACACTAACCAGCCTGAGAAGAGGACTCTGCTAATAATCATATAAGATATATACAAACTTGAGAGAAACAAGCACATGCCCTCAAATCAAAATTCTTTAATCAGTTCAGTTACTAACTTACCGGTATCATCTCGAATTTCTCAGCCAATTCTCCGATACAATACCTAAATATCCATCCTCAAAACAATATTATTAACTTTACGCTCGCTCGATTTCTCCATAGCCGCCACCTTGGCACGATAAACAGTAGCAGGCCTCACCTTGTCTCCCTGACGAAGCTGGGAAGCTTCACTCACAGAGGTAAACCTCAGCTCAGCAGGTGGAATAAAGCAATCTCCAGAAAGACCAGGAACATTGAACGCCACCTCATCTATCGTCCATGCTTCTTCCATCCTAGTCTTCGTGTGGCTCATAGCTGTCTCTCCGAATCTGAAAAGAGTGACCACTGATCTCCCAGAGTGAGCAATCAAGATCCCTTCAACTGGCCTGTAATCATCTAAAAACGAGTTTATCGTAGTCTCCCAGTACACTGCATCTCCACCATTGGATTGGATTCGAGTTAGGAAGGAGTCTTCTAAGTGGATTAGGAGACCAGTTTTCTGGCTGAAGTAACCGAACAACACGTGGCGTATGATTTCTGCTGGCCCCTCGCTCCGGGCTTTTAGGGTGCGGGGATCGGCACTGAGTTTAAGTATGAAACAATCTTCACCATTGATCTTCTTTTCGCCTATGCATCTAGCATTGGCGAACATACTCGCTGTAGTCCTTGGATCCAGACCCTGCAAGAAGAACGGGTGTCAGATCATGAACCTTCTAAGCTACAGATAGTGATTGTAAACATATATATAAGAATTATGGTAATGTATCAAATTGCTACTTCTTTAGCTCAATAAAGATCTGCGTAAATTAAACTATACAACACTAGACTCAATTCCAATACTGTCCGTGGACCTTCTATTGCGGCTTTTAAGTCACTCTTGAAATGTGAAATTAATGAAAACAGAAGTATATATTTATGTAATAACCAGCATATCATAATCTGCTGGTGTTCGAATAGACTTATCTGAAGGTAATGGACATGTCTATTGATCTAAGTAATGAAGAATGAAGAAGACCAATCCTGGAAATTATAGTCAATAAAAGGAAAGCAACACCGCAACTACTTAAAATACAAAAACCGTATAAAACTACAACTGCAAGTAGAGGGGTAGAAATAAGATTCAAAAGTAAAGTGTGAGCGTGCAACCTGAAAATTTCTTAGCGATAAATAAATTCACGCGAAAGAGCAAGGCCTTCAGCCGAAAATATAAGTGATATGTCTGCCGATGTTCAAATGCTATGAAAAATTTCAAACTCTCGATTTCACACAAATTGGTTAGATGAGATTATAGCAAGTGGATAACATTCATCTGAATTAAGAAAAATAAAAATGTAAACAATATAGAGGTGTTTCTACCTGAAGCGCACGTCGCAAGGGTCGAACAGGGCCTTTGGCAGCATGAGGGCCAAGCCAAGGCGTGTGTCTCCACACGAGCTTACCATTGCACCCCGCGTGGATTTTGCTCCCACCGAGAGCAAGCTCTACATACCACATATCCGGGTTCATCTGCCAGAGCACAAATCCACCTGTCTCTGCAGTTTTGGATGAGTTTTTGTTCTTTATGACTTTGGTAGCGGTCTCTATATCAGAAGCTAGCATCTTCACTTTACCCATTGAGTAAGCATTTTGAACCCCATTTTGGAGCTTTTGCCCACCGCAAGCTGCTGTGTACTGCTGAAGTATGTATTGAGCAGATGAAGTTTCCTACAAGAAGTAACACAATTTCAGTTTCCACTGCATCAAGTTATAGGAAACTATATAACGTGATGCCCATCAAAGTTTCCGCTTTCTATTTGTTATCTTATTATCACTTTTAAGTACCAAAAAGAGTATTAAAGTCTTGAGAACGCATTTGGTTTAATGCCAATTATGATTACCAACACGAACAATTTTTGGGATCAACAAACATATAGGCCTTTTTCTAGGTCCTCAAAGCTGCAGAATTTTTTAGATCTTTCATGACAAACGTAGTTCCCGGGTGTAATGAACCCCCTTGAGAGGCTTAGGTAAACAAGAATAAGTATGAAAAGGGTTCGTTTTGGAATTAATGGAAGATTATGGGTAATGTGTGTCGTTATCCGGTTAAGGGGAGTTTACTGCAAGTCTTGTGAAACTTTGGGGCTCTATTTGCAAATAGAGTGTAATGCACTCTATAAGTATAGGATACCCAGTACGTTTCAAGGAGGAAAAGAATTTGCTAAATTTCATTTCATTTCATTTTATGATTTTAATTTCCTACAGATTTTATGTCTGTAATTTTTTTCTGCTATTACTCTTTGTAATCATGCTTTATTCAGAGTATAAATCCCAAAAATACTTATGTTCGCTACCAAGTCTCATTTTTCTCAAATTCCTGTTTCATCGATTAAGAACCCTACCTGGGTTGCAAACAGAAGTAGAAAGGTTCATTACAAGTGGTATCAAAGCTGCCGATTCTCTTCGGCTTCAGCCTATCACACGATTCCAAATTCAGTGTTCAAGGTTGGGAACTTTTCATTATGTCAGATTCGATATTGAAAATTGATGAAATATTCACTTATCATAGGCAAAAGATTGATGAATTGTTTAAGGGGCATATTACAAAGACAGAAATTGCTCTTAGAAGAATTATAGAGCTGGCATTAACAGAGGAAATAGATGAAGAATTTCAGGATGACATGCAAATGGAAATGGAAGTTGCTCATAAGGACGCACACCAACTGTTCAGTGAAATTCCAAAACAACCATCTCCAGTTTTGAGCTTCAAACATGCACCCCAGGTGCTTAACGAAATGTCTGAGCATTCCCTTCCACCTTTAAATGACTGCAAGATGCTCGACATAATGCCCCTTAAAGGAACTTCATCCAATTTGGTTCAAACCTCTTCGTTTGTGGCTCAAAAATCAGTGCCAGCTCACGTTACAAGCAAAGTGTTAGATGAAATGCAAAGTAGAGAAACATCAAGTGATAGTATAACAGTAGAAGCTGATGAGTTGAGGGAGAGGCCCAAATGGGGAGACAATCTTAAGGTGTATATGAGAAGGAATTACAAGAAGGCTCTTGACGATAAGAGTTCTTCATAAGATGAAATGGCAAGAAGGGATACAAACAAAAACTTTGTCACGGGAAGTCCTACACAAGATGAATGCAAGGTGCCAGATGAAATGTCTTGGAAAAGAGAAGTGGAGGAAGGAGTTCATGCTTGCAAGATATTTGATGAAACGTCAAGCAGAGAAGAAGTTGATTGTTGCAATGTATTCGACAAAAAGCCCAGTAGAGAAACAAAATATGTTGGTGAAGCTGGAGCCTAACTCTTCACAATGCCCTCTTTCAGGACTTCACCCAAACACCTCTAATGATACTTCACCTCTATACCTACCCCAATATTTAGCCCCACCGCAACCCAAACACACCCCAAAACACCATATCCCATCTTATATCATCGCCCACATATGATTCCATCACCCAAAACCCTGTCACAATCACCATTATATCGCCATTCACCACCACACTTTCCCTTTACCTATACCTATACTCCTAGAATTCACAAACGTAACCAAACTGAACTATGCTAAACATGCGTGCCAACAAGTTCTTTACACAATGGGACTGAGGTCTCACCTCAATGTCGGGTCTCTTTTTACTGTCCTGGAGAAGCTTGGACCTGAATATCAACATATTTTGATGGGCAACACTTTTTCAATTGCTTTTTCAAGCAAATTTGATATGGAGAAAGCTAGCATGTGCACACCATTTTTGCCAGTTCGCGTTTTTCATAAGTTGCAGGCAATTATTGAGAGAATAAAGGTTGACAATCAAATTGAGAAGTGTGTATGTATCTATGTAGAAATATGCAGTTCAAATACCAAGTCAACGGTGAAAGCTCTTGACTTAGATTACCTTGGGTTATTTTTATCAAAATTAGATAGTGTGCAACGCATAGAGTCTTACATTGACCAATGGGGCACCCAATTGGAGTTTGTTGAAAAGCATGTAGTTGAGCTTCAGTACAGATTCTGCAACAAAATCTTTCTGAAGGTTGGTGCAAGTGTATGGATGGACTACTTTTCGGAGATTGCAAGCAGATATGGTCTACTAAGTTTTGTCAAAATTAGTAGCACTAGCACCAAGGACAAGAAAGATGCAATAAAGCTCCACAAGTTCTTGCACATGTTTGGGGCTTTAAACAAACTGAGGCTGGATTTTAACCAAATGGAGTTGCAAAAAGGGACAAGTCCAACGGAAGATGGCAGTGTTGTTAGATTGGTCAGCTTCGCAACAGAATTCTATAATAAGCTGCTCAAAAATGATTATGAAGTGTTGTTGATACTAGTACTTGAGATTCACAGGAACATGAAAAATAATTTTTTAAACAAAGGCCACATCCCACTTGAGATCTACCAGATAACGAGGGCAATTGAGCTGAATTTGGAGATTTGGGGGAAAACATATGAAGATTCAAAAACACTTTTTTATTTACAACTAGCCGGATGGACATGGATTTTCAGAGCTGTAATAGAAATCAAAGAGGTTGAAATTGATATTGGCTTCTCCATCCCAGTAAAAGGAAGTGATATTCAGAGGAAGAGGGTAGAAAATGACATTTTGTCTACTCATTTTATGGTCAAGTCATCAAAAGACAATGATGTCAAAGAAGGAAGCTGGAAATCGTTTAGGATGCAAAAAAGAATTTGGAGGGCATCTTACTTACTTGGAAATCTGAATAACATTGAGCAAGTTGTCTTCCCTGATTATGGGGTAGAGGAGGATCTGCAAAGGTGTAGTTTCCATAGCAAAGGGCATTTGATAGACGAAGTGGGCATGATACTGCTATTTAAGCTGAATGTATCCCAAACAAAGGCTATTCATGAGGTTGATAGTTTTTCGATAGAGGGTGAAACCGTGGAAGATTCCATTGAGGCAAAGCAGGAAGAGTACTCATTACCCAGCTTTTTTTTTTCAGCTGGTTGCTTTGAACAACGAGAGGTTCAACCACAGACAAGGCTTACATTATCTTGTCCAGACCAAAAGAAAGAGCATCTAGCCCGCCTTGAAGGGAAAATGCACATGGAGGCTCAACGGAAATGCCAACTACTCGAAACTTAACTAACAAATAACCTGGCACATTTGACTTCAGAACTGCATGGAAAAAGTCAAAGGCATAACAGCAAAAAGGAAGCATAGACGAAGATCCAATTAGAGGCCAATCAAACACTCAAAACACTCAAAACCATGAGAAAGGAAACTGAAGATGTGTGCAAGAAGCTTAAGAAAAAGATGACATGACGACGACTGTATCACAGCTCCTTATCCTGCTCTACAGCTGCCTATTTTGTTATCAATGGGCAGCTGGATTTTCTCTTTGCACAGTTTTATCTTCGAAGAGGTCGTAAGTGTTGGCTTGACATGAAGAAGGGCTCTTGTGGAACAAGAATCACTACCAATGCTACCAAAACTGTGTCAGGATTGAGGCAACCACTGCAAATAGCATCAGCCTTGGCTACATTGTTACTTGCATTTAATCCATCTTTTGAAACCAAAATTGCACCTTCGAGGTTGCCTAGTACAAGCCAAGGATCACAAGGAGTTGGGACACTGGCTGCTTCCAGTCCTCATAAATTTCGATATTCTTTATCTCACCTTGAGGGCAAGGTGAGTTTTAAAGGGTGTGGGAGTTGTAACGAACCCATGACTCATACATAACTCAGATACATACCTTACTTAGTGTATCATTAGATTCACATATGAAGGGAAAACAAGGGAGGTGCTGTAGAAAGAATTAAGGGCCTAATTGTCAATAATCAGAATTGTGGGTATTTAGCACAAATTATGCACATTTAGGGGCATGAATGCAAATATAGTGAATGGGCACACCACACACACACACACACACACACATATATATCACTATTCAGTTCTTTGGGAGATCATCAAAGAAGATTAAGCTTATTTTTTCTATCTAAATTTTCACTAATAGATTTAGCTTTTTATTTCCATTCTACTTTTTCTACAATCTTTTATTCTCCTACTGTAATTTCTTTTTAAGCAATATACATTGGAAAATCTGCTCCAAAAATAATCTGATCTTCATCTCAACTCTTTCAAGTTCCATCTTTGACCTGCTGTGGGTTCTTTACACTATGACTAATCCCGAAATTAAGAGTTCTTTGGAAGATCAGTAATCGTTTCCATAACACCATTATTATTGTGAAAAACATGAGAAATAAAAGGATTTTTCAACTATTACACATAGCCAAAGAAGATTAGAAAAATGGTCGGGAAATTAAAGCATTTTTTAACATTACTCTTCCTTGGCCAGTAAAGTGAGGAGAAAGGCCTTGTAATCCCCAGAAAGTTTCTTGCGAATGCTATGATTTAGAGATACACTGTTCCTCTTGTGGTAAAGCTCCATAATCTTCTTCAAGTCCTTCTCAGCCCTGGTGACGATCACCCTAGTGATCGCGTCTTCATCCTTCCCTGATTTATTAATTGCATTACGCAACACCTAAAACACAGCATGACGCAAATTATTAAAACCCTTTTGATCATCAAGGAATGCGATCTCTTAACTTATAATACATACTAGAGTGTAGTTTGCACGATGCGCGGGTTGTGTGTATAATATTTCAATTCATAGAAATATTTATTTACTAATAGTATTTTAATTGTTAAATATAGTTTCATGAATTTTTATTATGATAAATTGTTTTATAGTTATGCAGAGATATATATGTATATTTAGGGTATATGAAATTTAATTTTAATAATTTTTATTATGGTTAGTTGATATATATGTATAAAAATTTATAATTTCTATTATAGTAAGTTTTTATTGTTTTAAATCCTAATTTCATGGTATGCATGTCAAGCAATTGTGCGGACAAATGTATCGGTTATAGTGAAAGTAGTTGGAGAAGACAACTTTTGTATACATAAAAAGATATATACACCTTTTCATAGTGCTTTTGCGGGTCATCAATGGATTTGATTGTCACTTTCAAAGCTGCTAAGTACTCGTCATTCGTATCGCCCTTCAGGTGCTGAACAGTCCAAGAAAGAAGTTGAATCAAAAGAAATTAAGAAACTTGAGGCTAAAAAGAGTACCTAAACTGTGAAATGAAACAAATGGTTATTAGGGAATTGATTTCATTGTTTTCACCTTGGTTATGGAAGCATTGTAATCGTCTTTATAGCAGTTAAAAGTAGTGACAAGCTGCCTCTTGCTTCTTGTAGTCATAATCCTTACGATCGCTTCATGATTGAAAACCTTGTGCTTTATAGCATCATGAAGGATCCCAGCCTCTGATTTAGCTAATTTTGTATCAATTTCGTCTCCATCGTACTTATATATGCTCACTAGCCCAACCAAAAGCTGTGAAGAAAATTTATTGTTGAACTCATTGACATTGTGTTTTCAACTTAACACGCATTCCGACTTTTAAAGGAATAAAATATATTACTTGCAAAGTTTCATCACAATTTTAGAAATCTAATTTTGACCCTGCTAGCCGCAACTATTTCAGAATTAACAGCAGGGGATTGGTGAGCACGAGGCTAAAGGGTAAGATTGTGTCTGGAGACTCAAGCCAGAAGAGAAAACTTCAAAATACTCTGATGGCTGAGATACAACAAAATCCGGGAAATTTTCCATCTGGATGCATCTCAGCCGTTGTGTACACGTCAGCGGCAGCGTACTCGAAATACTGAAGTTAAATTGTTACACATCTCTAGGATATAAATGATGTGGCATAACAAAGGGTTGCGATTGCCTTAAGATCTGCAAAAGCTGGGGAGAAGTAAGCTTTTTTTGCAGGTTTGAAGTAATCTCAACCCTTAGTTTGAAGTAATCTTTTTTCTTCTGAGTTGTTGTCTAGAGCTATGAAGACATTGTTTATTATTGTGAACTGCTGCTTTTACAGATTCCCATTCATTGTGATCGAAAAACATACCTTGCCAAGATGACCGGAAACATGGGAAGCAACATCTTCTTCGATGGAGCACCTGTAACGAGCCTGGTAGGCACGTTTCACGCTTAGAAACTCTTCAGGTGAATAAATGCACGAAAGTTCAACAATTACACCATAATCAGGAATCAACTGCCTCAAAGCTACATTTGCTAACACGGCATCTCTCTCGGCTGGATCCAACATCCATCGGTACACTGCTTTCTACATTATTATATAAAAAATTATATTCAGCTTAGCTTAAGATGAAAAATAAATGAATGACATCTTTGAAAACAATGATCGAAGGGAATTCCTCTCATACAAGTTTTTTTTTTTATTGTAATGTACAAGAATTACTATGACTTCATGACCAATTATTATAAATTGAAGACAAATTACTATTACTATTGCTATTTTTTTTTAACTAAATATACTGATAGTAATTTTTTCTTACTTTATAGTAATTTACCCTTAAAACATAGTAATCCCGGACAAAAAGAATTCTCGTACAGTTAATCATAATTTCCAGTATTTCTGCTGGGTTCAACATTAAACTTTTGATTTGTAGTAAGGCACCGATTATTCTGTTGAGACATAATTCGATCTTCATCGATTTCTCAAGAGATTATTTTTTTTTGAAGTTTTGTTATAACATCGATTTCTTGTATTGAGTTGGTTCTTGGAACAAACTACTTTTGGAAGATATGACATTTCCTTTCTGAAAGCAAGATTTCAGCAATCTCTAATAGTAATGGTAAAAGTAGTAAGATTTGCTTCTTTTTTTTTTTATACTCGAATACGCAAGATTTGCTTAAATTAGATTGGATTTCAAAAGTCAGTTAACCGAATTTTATTTTTTGTATCTTGTTGGAAAAATAGAATTACATGATAGAAAAGAGATTACCTCAAAATGCCCGGTGAGCTCCGACTCAAAGCGTTTGATCAAATCCTCTTGATAACTATCTTCGTATGCTTTTCTGATTAGCATCCTTTGCTTGGCGTTTCTGTGACCGATAATTTCAATTATTGCCTTTTCATCGGTCCCCCACCCTGTCCAGGAAAGGTACAAGTCTTGTTTGTTATAGTTTTTCTCAAGATTTCTCATCCGCGGATATGTTACAAAAAGGAAATTATATATAGCATATCAACATCAAATGCTAAGTTCTCTACTAAGTACTAGTAAACGAAAGATGAATTTTCAATGCCCTTATGAGATCTAACTTGATAATCGACAGTCTAAAATCTAATTGAATTCAAGTTGTTTTCATTTTCTGAAACTCAAAATGGAAGCCACACTTCCAAGTTCGAATTTGGGTGCTTTACAAAACCGAGAAATTATAGTTCATAATAACCTTTAACAGCCTTTCTGATAGCCTCTGCATCTGCAATTGGCGAACGGACCTTAGGAGCAACGATAGTAGCCATGCTTGAGAACTCAAACTTTGAAAATTGTTTTTGTGTCTCTTTATAGTTAAATAGTTACTCAGCTTATAAGGACCTAAGACACTATTTTGAAGAAATATTCTTTGGGAGATTCTTTCGATGGTCTTTCTTATTTCAAGCGCCAAATGTCCTCATACGGTTCAAAATATCATAAATAGTTTCAATTCAACAACTCATCTTTCAGTGATTAAAATTTCGAAAAAAGACAGTAAAAATCAACATCAGCTTTGGTATAACCAGTTTGGCACTTCAACAAGTTTGGAAATTTCTAATCTTTTTGAAGAATTCAAAGAAACAAGAAACAAAGAAGCAACGATATCCATTCAACAACTTATGTTTTGGAGGTTAGCACTTAAAAATGTGAAGAAGATATTCGTTTCAACGTCTGTTTTGCAATTACCATTTGGCACTTCAAAAAGTTCCAAAATCTCATTTTCTTTTGAAGAATCCAAAGAAAACAAGAAACAAAAAAGAGAGATACAAATGCTGCCCGTGCTTTTACGGTCTGCTTACAATAAAGCTCAAAACACGTCAGAACAAACTACAAATCATAGAATCATCAGACAAATAAGGGCGAAAAACAGCTCAGAGCCACCTTTAACACTCTAGTCGGCACCCACACCAACCTAACCCAAAACAAAAAGGGTAATGTAAACGTAGCAACACATAATATACCTCATCATAAATATCAGAACCTAAACATTTAGACAAAAAATCGGAAAAAAGATAATTGTGATTTTGTAGGGGATCAGGTGAGGATGGGGATCATTTAGTGAATATTCTGACCTACAGCCAATGTGGTAGCTCTGTGTCTATTCAAGAAATTTTTGGTCATAGAGAGCTCGATCGAGTTTTACTAATATTCTCTTTCGAAACAATACTTTAACTTGCATTGGTTAACTTGCTTCTCAATTTAAACGACCTTCCTTTTTTCGTATTTTTTATATATTATAAAAGCGGAAAAGTGGCAACACGAGTAGCGACCTTCCTCAACATTAGCGTAGGAGTCCTTTTCCACTATGAAATTTTTGGATTGAGTGTAGCTTCTGACCTATCGGAAGAGCAACCAGTCTCACAACCCCACCTGAGCGCAAATACACAGACTATAGACCCCAATATTTTGTTTCCTAGTAGACAACTGATGCTAAGCAGAGTCTAACCCTTAACCTGTTGCTCCTGAGGAAAGTTTTGCCTAATTGCATTTGCACTTGGCAACCAACCCCGTCGTGCTTTATAACAATCTTATCTTCCCTGCGAAGAAGGAAATGCCCGTTTTCTCATTGAGACGCTCTTTTAGTACCAAACATTTATAGTTAATTATCCCGAAAGTAGATATCTGCTAAAGATTATTCATAATGGAGTTCACTTCTCATTTCCAAACACATAAGCAGTTCTTACATATTTTACAAGATGGCAAACACCACCAACGAAAAAAACAACACAATGAAAGATAAAAGGCTTGTAGGATGTGAAAACCACCACGGATCGCATACAAGAGTTCAAAAACGAACTCACTCTCGGAAGAAACTTTTCGAAAAACTAATTATCCTTGCCCAGAAGAGTCAGGATAAAAGCTTTGTAGTCCCTGGAAGTTTTCTTGGCAATAGCATGATGGAGAGTCACACTGTTCCTCTTGTAGTAAAGCTCCATAATAGCCTTCATGTCTTTCTCAGCTCTCGTGACTATCACCCGAGTGATCACATCTTCGTCTGTCCTGGACTTGTTGATTGCGTTACGCACCACCTAAAGGAAAAATCCACTCTTAAAATTGAGTCTCATCCACAAATCTCAACAAATGCAAATCCTTTTGATATCAGTGTCCTGAGAAAGTGTCCCCTGGATCAGATCTACTCCAGCTATCCAAAACTGTCAGGATCAATTTTCGGGACATTTTCTTGACAAAGTTATGTAATTTTCTTTTGGTTTTATGATAGTCTCACCTTTTCATAGTATCTTTGTGGGTCATCGATGGCTTTAATGGTGGCTTTCAGGGCAGCTAAGTACTTATCAGCTGGTTCTCCTTTCAAATGCTGAACCATAAAAAACAAAAAAAGTTTAAAAAATAAACCAACAACAGTCTCTACTTTTGGGATAGCTCAATTTGGAACCGAGGTTCGTTTGGTTTTCCCGAATCCTTTTTTAAGGACTTAAGAAAACCTCCAGCTCTGGAACCTTCAAAAAATTATTTTCAATATTTCTGATATACAACATTGTTTGAAAATCGAAACAACATCAATATACTAGCAAGATAACTGAACAGGCATTGAACTTGTGTGAAATCGTAGTTTGATGATGTCCAATTCCTCTTTGGCCGCAGCACGGCTCTGACAATTATATTTCGTCATAGTATTTAACAATTGCTTGTGATTGTTACAAAATTGTAGGAACTAAAACTATTGTCATTTATTCACCTTGGTGATGGAAGCTCCATAGTCATCCTTGTAGCGATTGAAAGTCGCCACGAGCTGAACCTTGCTCCTCGTGCTCACAATCCTTATGATCTCCTCATGGTTGAAGGCCTTGTCTTGGATCGCCTTGTGAAGAACCCCAGCCTCTGATTTTGCTAACTTTGTATCTATTTCCCCTCCATCATACCTGTATATACCAGCTAAGGCTACCAAAAACTACAACAACAAAAACAACAAAGAAGTTAGTTTT
>MKEJ01066549.1:0-12998 GCA_001753735.1 Embelia ribes | reverse complement strand
CGGGCATTCTTTATCAAATATCACTTTAGATTTGCAACAAGCTGCTCAAGCCACACGTTAGGCGTTCATCGTCAAATGCAACCTTAGATCTGCAACAAGTTGCTCAAGCCGCGTATCGGACATTCATCAACAAATCCAACCTCAATCTGCAACAAGCTGCTCCAACCGCATATCAGGTACTCGTCATCAAGTTGAAGTTTTCGATCTACAACAAGCCGCTAAAGCCGTAGATCAGACAAGTCAAATCAAACACTTCCTTTAGATCAAGTTAGAAAGACCAAAAGACAAGGCAAGTTAAATTTACTGAGATCAAGTCGCAAGACCTTCAAGTCATTAAGAAAAGTCAAAGTACATCAACTCGAGAATAAGTTATCAAGCGCTCGAGTCAAAGTCAACCAAATCAAGTTCAAGTTGAGGAAAAGAATTAAAGGATTTTATTTCTTGTAATTAGAAATTACAGTGGATGTATTCACTTTAATTCAAATCAATAAAATTACATTATTTCCTCAATTTTCCTATCTTATTATTTAGATTAGAAATTTTGTGCGTTACAATCATCTTCTTGGAATACCAAGCTGTGATGCAACCTTAAAGTTGCCCAATTGTAAAAGCAGCGAAAGGGGATACATTTAAGTCATATTTATCCTGCAAAATATGCTAGTAAGAAAAAAAAAAACAAAAAGCAAAAAAACATAAAAAAAAAATTAAAAATTGACTCAATTCATCAACGTGACTGTGTATGTGGACTTTCAAGCCGTGTTTTCGGTATATGAAATTAGATTTATAACTGAAAGAAAAGGGGTATTTATACTATGGACAAAACCAAAAATAAAGAAATATGTAAACTACAAAAATACCACCAAATTGGATTTGCGGCGATGGAGATTGATATATACCATTTTCAAGCTCTACAATCCTTACAATTTGAGTTTGGTCCCATGAACCCAAACCTTTTTTTATGGTGAGAAATCAAGATTGAGAAATTCTAGTCTAGGTTCATATCTATGTTTGTAGGAAATTCAAGTTAGTAAGATGATCATGTAATTGAAATATTTTTTGTTTAATTTGTTTCAAAGTCATAAATAAATTAATATAGATCAAAAGGGCATTAGAAATGTCAAAATGCTAGCCACAGAGGATCCACACATTATCCATTTACATTGTCATTGTTCGGGTACTGATATTCAAAAAATATCAACTCAGAAAGTGAAAACATGTGATAAAGAGATGGACCTCTTTATGATTAATTAGGTTGAACATAACTTGGCCTCCATCACTTTTACTAGTAATTTTCCTAAAATGGTGGAATATGCTTTCGTTAAAAAGGATTACCATTTATTACCGACTGAAAAGGATTTTTATTTAAATTTCGTAAATTTTTATTAAGCCTTATTACGTGTCATTCTAAAAAAAATCTAGCCAATCTAAATATAATAAATTTGTTCATATTTTTATTACTATCAACCGTTAATTTAAAAATCAATTGATCAAACAAAGTAGGAATTGACTATCGTACTCTACTGGGCTGCACCTTTTTCCATTATTACCATTATCATTGTCATTGCATGAATGTATTCCTATCATTTAGAAATATTACATTTCTCCACATGAAGGGTAAAAAACTAATTAGTTTTGGGAATTGTTAATGGTACAAGAGAAAAGCTAATATTATCGTTTAATGATTCATATCTTTTATGTCTGAATAATTATTATGTTGTCGAATTTTCATGAAACCGAATATCTTTCTTAAAATATACTCTATTTATTTCACAATGAAATAAAAATTTGATGGGAAATTTACTCTTAAAAAAAAAACACAATGAAAAACTGTAGACTAAAATTTTGAAATAAAAAATTAAATATATACTGCAAAAAATTGTGATATGCCAAGTTGTCAACAGTAAACTCTGGATATGATGGGGAATTTATTCGAAACTGACACGTCAAAGATGTCACATCTCCTTATATTTTATATATATATCTATATATCTATATGTCTCTGTTATATTACCATTTCCAGAAAAAAAGAAAAACTCAGGTAGAGAGAGAGAGAGTGAGAAAAATGGGAGCAATAACAAAAGTAGACAAATGGGGGTACCCAGTGAGGACCTGTTCCAGCGATTGCATCTCCGCTATCAATTCATTCTACCACCAGGTCCCTCTCTCTCTCTATATATATATATGTGTGTGTATGTATAGTTTGTTTCTCAATAGATTAAATTGGGGCGTTGAAATTAGCAGGTTATGAGCTATGCTAGTGGGTGTGTTTCGTAATTGACGAAAATTGGGTTTTGAGAAAATTTGATTGTGATTGTTTTCCAATTGACTAAAGGCTAGTTTGGAAATGCGATGCTTTTTAAAATCTGTTTTTATAATACTAATAATATTTGGTAAATAAATTTTGAAAGTTGTTTTGATAAATGTTGCATTGTTTGGTGAAATATTATTTTTTATTATAAAAGGACAAAAATAGATATGTATGAGAAATGTAATAACTATATTTAATCTTATTTTAGTAATTAATAATAAAAAAAATAGAAAAACTTTTAAAAATATCCCTAATACTACTTATAAAAGTACAATTAGAAAAGCAGAGTAAAGATATTAAAAGCAGTGTATCTACTTAGCACAATTTCCAAAAAACAAAAATAAATAAAAATAAGTAAGAAAAAGCCATGCCAAACCTAAATAGTGACTTTTCCCATGTTATATATATATATATATATATATAATGTATCTTATCTCTAGACGGGGGACTTATAAATGCAAGGGCAACCCCACAGTTCCCACTGTATCATGGCAAAAGAAGACCAAGTAGTGTTGGTAATATTACCCTTCCCTGCACAAGGCCACCTCAACCAACTCCTCCACCTCTGCCGTCTTGTCTCCGCCTATGACATACCGGTCCACTACGTAACCACAGCTTGCCCACGGCCACCTCGCCAAACGCCGCCTCCACGGTTGGGACCCTCTTGCCCTTCCAACCATCCACTTCCATTAACTCCCCACCCCTTCACTTTGCTTCCCATCCCCCAAATCCTAATGGCCCCTCTAAGTTCCCCTCCCACCTCCAACCTTCTTTCGAAGCATTGTCCCGTCTTCGCGAGCCTTTCAAACAACTCTTGCTCTCGCTCGCCCCAAAATCGCGAAGAATCGCCGTAGTTTACGACTCGCTAATGGGTTATGTTGTTCAAGAGTTTGCCTCGATCCCAAACGCCGAAACGTATACTTTCCATAGTGTTTCCGCGTTTTCTTCATTCTTCTTCCGTTGGGAAGGTTTGGGGAAACCTTTTCCCATCGAAGATGGCTTGATCCAAGACCTTCCATCACTCGAAGGATGTTTTACGCAAGAGTTTATAGAATTTATCTCAAAGCAACATGAGTACATAAAGCTAAGCTCCGGACGAATTTACAACACGAGCAAAGTGATTGAAAGCAAGTTCCTTGATTTACTTGCCAAAGAAGAAATCAATGGGAAAAAGAAACAATGGGCTCTCGGTCCATTCAATCCCATGACGATTCAAGAAAACTATGATTTGGAAAAACGCCACAGATGCTTGCGGTGGCTAGACAAAAAAGAATCGAAATCCGTTATTTTCGTTTCGTTTGGTACCACAACCTCTTTGCCCGACAAGCAAATCAAAGAAATCGCAATCGGTCTAGAAAGGAGTGAGCAAAGTTTTATTTGGGTGTTAAGAGACGCTGATAAAGGGGATGGTCTCGAGGGAGAAGCAAAGAAACTAAGTGAAGTGCTACCAAAAGGGTACGAAGAGAGGGTTAAGGGAAAGGGAATTTTAATACAGGATTGGGCGCCGCAGTTGGAAATTTTGGCGCACCAATCGACAGGTGGGTTTCTGAGTCACTGTGGGTGGAACTCGTGTTTAGAAAGTATAACGATGGGGGTGCCCATTTTAGCTTGGCCGATGCATTCGGACCAACCTAGGAATACTATACTTGTAACTAAAGTACTCAAGATTGGGCTAGTTGTAAGAAGTTGGGCACGACGGGATGAGATAGTGAAAGCCACAATTGTTGAGAAAGCGTTGAAAGATTTGATGGGTTCGAGGGAAGGAGAAGAAATAAGGAAAAGGGCGACAGAACTCGGTGACACTATAAGAGAGTCTGCGGTAAGAGGTGACGGTTCTCACGTGGAGTTGGATTCTTTTATCGCTCACATCACAAGATAGCTTTATTTACTAGCCACGACGTGTTAAAATTCAATTATCGCGTGTTTAGTTATGTAATTCGTTTAGGCTTTGCTATGAATATATCTAAAGTTTTGATTTCGTCGATGTGACAATGCTCCCATTCTAGCTTTTAACCATTGCGTTGGTACTTTGATTATCGAGACTAGGCTTCACACGACGAGTTGTAATCACTTACGCGAATATAGTTTTATTTACTAACCGCGGCGTGTTTAAATTTAGATATTGCATAAGTTTTTTGGTATGTAACACGTTTAAGTTGTGCAATGAATACACACCTTGAGTTGTGGTTTTGCAGATGTGACAGTGTTCCCATTCTAGATTGTTTTTGTTTTCTTCTCTTTGTTTGTTGTGTGCAAGCTTTTAATTATGTTGACTGCAATTTGTATATGAGAAACAGTCTCTCTGCAAACAAAAGTAAGATCGCATGCATTATATGCTTTTTAAATCTCGCAATAAGTAAATTTTGTGCATTGGGTATATATTTATTTACCCAATTGAACCTTGATGTCCCCTTTTCCATTTACACAAATTGTGGGTTTTTCGACCAATGTGTATCCGACCTTAATGATGACTAACCCGTGTTGGCAGGCTTAGTAAAACTTCAATTTATCGATCTCCATTCTGAACAAATTATCGAGAGACATCGTAATCGACTCTCTTTTAAGCATGTTGTCGTACAACCGATGTATCTGAGAGGTCTATTTTGTGCGCGTACGGTGCGAACATGAAGAATTGGTAACACTGTCTGGATACTCTTTCCTTTCATTTTCTACTATTTATGATTCTTCCAAAATATTCAAATTCAGAAACAAGTTGTGGGAAAATCTATGTCGGCCTAAAGGATAAATACCAGTTACGCAAGCCTAGTTTTGTTCATAAGCCGTGTGAACTAAAGATAGAGGCTTTTGTGGACGATATAGAAAGATATCTACATGTTCGAAAATATTCCAATAATTATTTTTAAAACATCTAAATGTTTCTATTTTAAGGGGGCACACCGGCACCCCAGATGTCCCCTTAACAATGTCGTCTATCTCGAGACCTTATCTTTGGAACAAGTGTGCTATATCAATAGAGACTTTTGTTGATTTTATGGATTGCGAGGTTATAGTCATCCATAATATTAAAAACCTATTTGATACTATATATTTTAGTACAAATATTTTTATAATTAGTTTTAGCTACCTGCAAAATCAAAGTCTTACTCCTGGTTATAATTTCCTTTAATGTCCAATCTAATAGCTTACCATTATCAAGTTTAAGCTGTAATGTTTCGAAAATTTCGAGTGAATTTTTTGCATTTTTATTTAATAAATAATTTCGTTAATGTATTGATGATATAATTTATTAAATGAAACAATTGGGTGTATTACATAATGCATATAATTGAGTGATTGTGTGTTGTATTATGCATAAATAAATAAGTGTTGTGTTTTGTATTGCGACCTTGCGAATAAACATTGAAGAGTTGTGTAGCATATTTGTGGATATTGTGAAGTGTGTTATGGTGTGAACATATTTTAATTAAGTTGAGGTATAATGGATTTTATTTAAGAATTTATATTCGGTATTTGCATTGAGGAATTTTCTTTGTGATTCTATTGGTTTAAATGCGTCTTTTTAAAATTATTCTCGAATATTTGGATTTATTAGTTGCTATTGGAGTGGTGCTATATTTGTTTGGATATTATTAGTTACGGAAAATATTATCGGAACGTGTAGTATTGGAGGAAAAATGTGATTTGGTCGGAGTTTGAAGAAAATCGTGTAAAATTATGCCGATTGAGTTTCGGACGCTCAAACGACGTTATAAATGAGCCATTTTATTTTTCCTCTATTGTATATAACATATTCTAGCATTTAGAAGTGATGTGTAAAGTGGCGTGGCAGAGATTTGGCCTCGGGGGATTTTTAAACTCGGTTAATGTTAAGTTGTAATCGTGACATCCGTTTGGTATTTAAATGATATCTCTCAAACCGTAACTCGGATTAAGATCTATGATATATGGTTGAAAAGATATTTCATTTATCTACAACTTCTATGTTTTGAGGAAAATTCTAATTCGAAACATGAATAGGTCAAAACGGGGCCCGAATCACTCGGTAGTATATAGGCTCACAAAATAGCATATTATTTTTCGGTATGTTAATGATATCTCAAAAGCCGTAACTCCGATTAGGTCCTACAAGTATCATTGGAAAGATAATTCAATTATTTACAACTTTTGTGTTTTGAAGAAAAACTAATTCGAAACGTAGACGATCATAATGGAGCCCGAAGTGGTTTGGCCACTTCAGTCAGCAGTGGCAATGGTTCCTACTGCTTTTTTTTGTTATTTAAATGTGTTTATTACACATTTATACATACATACATATGAATTACAGCAACAAACCAATGGAGAGGAAGAGAAGAGAAAAGGAGCTCGGTTTTATTGTGCTCGGGCCGTCATCCGCGAAAAATAATAGAATTTTTGGAGTCCATGTCACGAGGAGAGTATTTTGACGTAAGTTTCTCTCCATATCTCTCTCGTTCTCCATACCTAAGGTTTGCATGCTAGACCCGTAAATTGAATTAAAGTTAAGAATCGTACTCTATATGATTTATAGAGCATTTTTGTGTGTAAACTTATACTAATTCGTGACCATTTGCAAAATCAAATTCGGAACCCTGACTTGGGGGAATTTTGGGCTTTTGGCTATGACCACTCTAGAAAGATTCGTCTACGCCTTGGTACGGCAAATTGCTCGTATTACTTTAATTTGGAAAGTTTGTTTTTATATGTTATATGTGACGAATTGTGTAAAATGTGGTTTTGGAGACGAACGATATATTATAACGTGAATATTGTGATTAGAGATGTATTGAGGATTAAATTGTGATATTGGTGAAGTAAGGCATATGTGATTAAAGATTGTGATAATTGTGAATTAGTAGTTATTATGAAGAAATATTGCGAATAAAAATTATTTTTATTTTTAAAAATGTTCAAGGCCTTGAATTATATAATTGTTGTGTAAATATATCGATATTATGGTAAATATTGCGATTATTCCAATTTTTGTGCCTTGTGATTTTGTGATAGATGAAATTATGAAATTGTGGAGATTTGTGGCAAGATTTAGAGATTAATTGTGATACATAGTTATTCCATCGACATATTCATTCATAATCATATACATATTCATATTGTGGAATATTTTTGCGGAAAATTTTTAAGCTTTGGAAAAGACATACATTGGGGTGGCTTGAGTATTTTCTTTCTTTTTAGACAATGTCAACTTTTATCAAAACCTTTGTGATATTTGTATTTTTTGTGATTCTGACCTACAATCTCCGGTCCAAAGGGCAATGCGAGCTAGGGTTTCTCGGGTTCATTTGTGAAATACCTTCGTCCCTATTTTTGTGAGTCGGGAAATATTTGTGATTTGTGATTTCTGAAACCCTCTTTAAAAATAAGAAGACTTTGTGATTTGTGAAATTGTGATACCATTTGTAAATTGTGAGCAATTTGTGAAATAAATGATGATTTGTGAAACATTTGTAAATTTGTTAAAATAAAGGATTTGTAAAACTGAGAATACATAGCATTGTCATTAGCACTGCATGATCATACATTCCATGTAAACACCTAAAATTCATCTTACAGTTATAACAATAATCTGACCATACATTTTTTTCCATTTTTCTTTTCCATATTATATTGTGATATTTTCAGGCTTTGAGGCACATGCAGATTTGTATGCATGGCCTTAGGCCATTGAGAGCCTAGAGTGACTAATATTTTGTGAGCTTATGAGATAATACTACCGGTCAGATTTAGTTCATTTATTTTGTGTATTTTTTTTGTGCGAACCATAAGACTTGACGTTAGATCTTGGTTTTTTATTTCATTTTATTTTGCTCATGTACCTAACTTGATCACGTATGCATACGTGACTTTGGAGATTAGCTACTATTGTGTATTTATATATGTTGTGGTGGAATTTTGTATCTACCATTCAGATGTATATGTACTCAAGTTAGGCTTATTTATTTGTGTTGAGAGATTGGCGTAGATAAATTGTAATTGGGAAGAGAATTTGTGTATTTATTCATTCATTACTTTGTGGACTATTGTGTATTAGCGTGCGTTCTTGGTTATTATTTTCTTATTAGGATCATGTCTCCGGGTTTATGGGGGATTCGGGGCGTGACACAAGCTTTAACAACTCTGATCATATCAAGCCGTATATGTATATGTATATGTCCTACCATCTTGCGACAAACTATGCAGTTTGCTGATGTGGGATCACGTGGTATGATTTGCGCCCATTGCATTTGTAGACCGAGAGTGGGGCACTAGGTGTCCACAGCCCCCACCTCCAAATTCTGTATTTATTAAACCTTTAGAGATTTTTTTGAAATAATAGATTTAACCCCTATACAAAAATCATGCATCTCGGTACACAAGCGCATCATGCCTACGACCGTCAGTTTTTTGACACATTTTCTTCGTTATTGTACGATTTAAGTTTAACGAGTTTTTGCCGTGCTTCACAGCTTAGTTGCTATCCTCCATTAGCAATTTTTTCCCTCGTGTCTACCGTTCAAAAATTTATACGCTTACCGATAATGAGAATTTAACTACTTTGGTTCGCAGAAGTAAAAGCTAGAAAGATTATTTATTCTTCAGGAAATTTGAGAATAATTCTTGCGCATGCTACATTACTGTGACCATAGGACAAACACAAACCTAGGCCTTTGGAAAATTGTGGTTTCAAACTCAGTTTCAATTTGTATCTGTGGTTCGAATATGGCTCTAATTTTCTGTAAAAATCAGTATTCGGCCACAAATGCCAAACAACTCAGAAAAACAAAATCAATGCAGGCTTTTATAAATAAACCAGAAACCCAAACTAGCTGAGAAGAGAACTCAACATTCTACGATAAATACTTTGCTTGAAAGCTAATACATCCACAATGTCCGTAACATCCTACTTTTCTCCAAGGTTAAAAGCCTCCATTTCTTTTTTCATCAAATTTTGGAGTTGGAAAAAATTTACAAATTATAATCTCCCTTGCATTAATATTCTCGGACTTATGGAGACAGCTCAAAATCATCCATTTCCGCAGTGTATTATGCTCACGTCCGAAAGTCCAAAACAAATGCATTGGAACATAAAACTCCTCTAGGTGCTTTTCCAAAGTATTTCTCAAGGACTGCAGAGGTTCTTAATGTCCTCATCCTTGGCGTACCAGCTCGGAATAATCTTTGAAATATGGGAATAAAGGTCCTTGTATGCATTTCTGATTGTCCCTTCAGCAACTCCAGTTGCAATCGAAACATCTGCACAAGCGCAAAGGAAAAACACATGTTAACACCATCCTCTTGAGAAAAAAAGATGACATTGCAACTATGGCTAGTTTCTCCCACCTTATATATGTATATTTTCTCTTAAATTTGGATCAGGATCTCCAAGGAAGATAAGCACATAGTTTACTATGAAATCAAAGTTGCATAAATTGCCCAGCAGGGAATATTTTTGCAATTTAGGTTCCTTACATTAACTAGCATGATTATTTTGCAAAGTCACTTGATTATCTTATTCATGGAATTGAGATTATGCGAGACAAAGGTATCCTCAAACCAAGCTAATCGAGGAGGGGTCGAAAGGACGATTCTCAAGTCATCAGAAGGCCAAATTATTGGACTTGTGTAACTTTTTATAACAATAACATCCAAGAGTTCACAACTAGTTTTAGTTAGAAAACCTCATGCCTGTCCCCCTGGTAGCAACAATATAGAGATTAAATAACACCTACTTTAAATTCTGATGTTCTTAAATCACCACATCACTGTATCCTTACCTTTAAGGGGCTTCTTATCATCTGATAGTTGTGTTATGATGTAAATAACAGCAGCCGCAATTGATATAGGGCTCCTCCTGTGAATAACAAGATGGTAAAAAAATAAAAAATAATGTGGCCATGAAAAATCCCACCACCCGAACAGAACACAGGTGTGCACATACATACAGGTAAAATGACAAACAAAACATTGGCATGTGCCAACTTAAAGATATCAATACAAGCGCATTTATTGATGGAAAGTCAAATGAGATTCACAATTGAGTGAGTGATTTGAGGGAACCAACCTAAAGCAACAAAGGCGTTTATTCATAGTCAATTCGAATTAATCTACATTATATGAATATCAAAGATACTTGTAGTATGCTAACATTTTAACAAGGGATATTACTAAAGGTACGCATGGATATGGACAAGATAAATGGCAAATATCCCAATTTAAAAGTCATGGTACTTCTGAAATATTGCCATTTAACAAATCTTTGGCTGATAAAGTATCGCATTGGCTCAGTTACTTTTGCATCAAGTATAACCAATCTCAATGGCAATTATATTTCAAATTTCCAATTTCTTTCTCATCATTGCCATTTGCAGGTAAACCCCTTCAAAAAACGCAAAATCCAATAGTGTAATTATGGTCATAAGAAATGCTACGTATATGCACTTATACATCAGAAAAAAGATTCACCATTAAAAATGAGATAAAAATAAGCTACCTTATATCAAACTCTTCCGACTTTTGGACAGCTTCCTGGGCAGCTTTAACAGCTTGATTGTTCATTCCAAGATTTGAACAAAATCGCCTCTACACATCAACATGGAACAATTGTTAAGAGGGAAAATACAAGATTAAAAGAAAAGAAATGCATGAAATGCTATTGAAGTTCTTATTCCATAATAACTCACCATGAAATCCCCAGCATGTATGGTACCCATCTCAACAGACTGTCCCATCTCGAGCTCAAGCTGTTTGACAATGTACTCTTTGGCCCGTCCTATTTCCTTCTTTGTTGCTCCATTGGCAACAGAGCATATTTCTAATTGAAACCCACATGTTGTTCAGGAACATCAATCACAGAGATAAATCAGGAAGCATGCACATGATACAAAAAGTAGTAGTTTGTACCCTTTACTGTGCGTGGCTTATCTTCTTGCCGACAAGCTATATAAAGGCAAGCAGCCAGAATGGCATCCTGATTTCTTCCTCTACTAGATTTCTGATCTTCAACTTTCTTGTATATTTCATTGGCTCGGTCCTAAGAAAAGGGAGAAAAATAAGAATTACAAGAGAAGCACTGCTTTCAATTCTATATAACCCCAAATAAGGAAGCATGAAGAGGAAAAATAGAAGCAAGTCGTGAGAAAAATATAGCACAAGTATTCAGCCTCACTATCCAACCCTGCATAATCCTTGCTCATTCCTTAAAGAAGCATCACACAAGACTCCCATTGTATAGGATCAATATCAACCACAACATGGTAATCTTCAAATTGAGATTAACCAGCCTTTAAAATTTGTTTAACCCAAATTACTGACCAAAATTTTCACGGACTAATTTCAAAATTAAAACACATAAATAACCCGCATGATTGAAAATTTTACAGACTGTGAATGGAAAATTTGGAATCCATTGGATGAAATATGCTATTTTGCAAAAAGCCAAATGGAATATAGGCATGTATACCTTTATGGTTGCAACCAAGCCCAATCTGAAAGAAAATGACAAAGCAATCAGCTTAATTGTCTTCTACAAAATTGAATTAGAATGTTACCATACAATACGATGTGAGGAGGCATACCAAAGGAATAGTATCACACATGCCTAGAGAAGTGATGGATAACAGTAACAGCTTCTTTGGATACATGAAACTAATAGGTACACTATGCGGACATTAACAATATCCAGGCAGATAAACAACTCGGCCTTCGTAAGTAAAGGTTCCAACTATAAAAGGAAACAATTTCGAGAATCAAATTAACTCTTTCTTTGGTGCAAACTAGAAATAGAACATGCTGACCAAAGTCAAATGATTCACTATACTGAGTCAATATCTACAGTTGCTCATGTCTTATGTACCAAAAACCTTAAACGTTAAAGAAAAGGCCATAGGTGACAAGTCCCAATACTTCCACTAAAGAGCGCGATCCCATCTCTTGTGTTTCTTTCAACTCACTATCTCGTATTACAGAAGCTTGCACTAGCAGTAAAAACCAGCACAATTCACATCCCCAAACCGGGAGATAAGAAGAAAAATAGAAGAAATGCAGACATCGACAGCACCGATTCTGTCCCAGTATCAACCAATGCAAACATCTGTTGGACTATCTGATTCAGCCTCACTTCAAATCTCTCTAGAAGAAGCAGAACAGAATTGATTCTCAGTCATGGAAAAAAAGAAAAAGAAAAAACCAACTACTAATTCCTTTAAGAATTACCCCACGTGCCTATATCTTATAGGCAAAAAAAACTTAATTGTGATAGGCACATGAAGCAATCAAGATCAAGAATTTCTACAATTATTAACTCCATTATATAGTGCATTGCAACTAAACATTCCCCACTGGTTGATATAAAAATACTGAATATAAGTATTCTCAATATGTCATATCCATATCACATACAAGTACTAAACTCTCGCTCCCCCCAATTCTCAAAGACGCCACTTCATAAAACAAAAGCTGAACCAAAATTGATGTAGACCAAAATCATGATCCAGAACAATCAATCTGGTTAATTAACATCTAGGTAGAGGACTCTCTCCAAATCCCTAATCTCACAACCAAAATCAAGCAGCACTGACAATCAGCCTTGACCCCCTAATTGCATAAAGACATGGTCACTGACCCAAAAGTAGCAAGAATTAGAATCATAACAATTATTCCATTCGGCTTAATTGGATTGACGGTTTGGAAGGGGAAGCGAAAAGTTAGTTAATTTGTG
>MKEJ01066546.1:0-24279 GCA_001753735.1 Embelia ribes | reverse complement strand
TTTGTTAAGATACATAATTTAGAATTAGCACACTTGTTTCCCTTCTCTGACCCTTTTCGTTTTTCCCATAGGCCGAAAGTCTTGCTGATTTCTATGAATATTGCAAAGGTCTCGAGCTTGCTAGGAACTTTCAGTTTCCAACACTCAGACAGGTTTCCCCATCGTACATGAAGTTTGAAAACTTTTAAATTCCAAATTTTAAGGCCCATTGCTAAATGTATTTCTTTCTCTTTTTTCGATCAGCCGCCACCTTCATTTCTTTCAACGATGGAAGAATACATAAAAGAAGCACCCCAATCTGGTTCAGTTTCAAACAAGAGACTGGTTAGCCTTATCCCAATCATATTCTTCTAATTTTCTTTATAAGTTAAAAGACATTAATTTTAAGAGACGCCAAACGGATTGTTATCCTTTGAGTAGGTTTATCTGACGTGTATCTAACGTAGACACGGCACTCATTTGGGTGTGTCCATCTTTCATAGCATTCTTCTTCTTTTTCCTTGTAAATTAGTCTCATTTAGAATTTTGAAGCTCAATGTGTGCACCATTTTTTTGTTGATTTATATGCATAAGGCACTTAAATAAGTTTTTCCGATTATAATTAGGCTAATAATAATCGAACGTTTCCACTGACAATTTTAGGAACAAACCATTCATGAGGCTAATATTTCAATTTACCAACACATTAAATCTGCATTTTCCGAACTTATGTTATTTAAAGTTTAACCATAGTATCATTCTTGTGAAATTAATCCTCGCTGCTTTAATGTCAACATTAGGAGTACCGAGAGACGAACGAAGAGCCTGAGAAGCCTCCAGAGCCAGCCCCTGAAGAAACTGAAAAGCAAGTTGAAGAAGTTGAAGTTGAAGATTTACTCGTGGAAGAAGAGGAACCCGAGCCTAAAAAAGAGGAAGAAGTTCCGCCACTTATTGAAACTGATTTGCTGGTAATGTATCGAGTTTGCACACAGGCATATATGTGGCAAAAAAGCCTTTAAGCACGAAAAAAAGCCGGATGCATCCGACTTAAATCGTCTAGATTTTTAGGCCAAATCGAAAAAATCTTAATAGTCTTCAACTTTCAAATGAAAACCCAGAAAATCTTGAGCTTAAAAGTTGCAACCAAAGAAGGCAATTGCTTCATGTCTTCTTTCGGAAGGATTTGACATTTAAAGTAAATATAATTAAGCTTTTAAGCAAAAAGGCAGGAAAGTTAGAAAAGATGCAATCAAAGAAGTCTATTGTTTCAAGTCTTCTTTTGGGGGTGATTTGGCATTTGAAGTATGCTTGGCTAATTTTCGGTTTTTCTGTTTAATAAAAAAATGAATCTTTTCTCATTTTGTGCACAGGGTTTGAACGAGGTGAACCCGCAAGCTGCAGAACTCGAAGAAAGCAATGCCATGGCTCTTGCTATTATTCCACCTGGTTAGCTAATTTTTGAAGAATGTCCGGTATTTCAGAAAACAAAAATTAAAAAAAAATTGATGAAGTTAATTTAACTTTTTCATTGTTAATATCTGTAAACAAATGGGAACTCATCAAAAGGTTAATGCTTTCTGTTTTTGGAAATATAACTCTAGGTATAAATTTGCTTCAAGTGGTTAATGGTTCTCAGTTGCTCTTCTATACCAGTAAATTTTGAATGAAGTTATTTATCTTCAATATATATATCGTTTGGTTTGGTGTTCCGTTTTCAATTTCTGAAATTTGGCGTTCAAATTTCTTTATTGTTGTGTACTCTTTTTGAAAACCAAATGATGGACTGTTTTTCATCTGATTGTGCGACTGTTTTTCAGGAGCTGATCCTTTATCGAATAGTCGGGCTTTAGCTGAAATCGGAAAGACTTCAGGATGGGAGCTGGCACTGGTCTCCACACCAAGCCAATCTCATTCCCATGCTACAGAAACCAAATTGGTTTGTTTCGTTTTCTTCTTAAAACGTATTCCTTTTTTGCTCGGGTTGTTCAATTGTTCTGCAAGCCAAAAATAAATTCCTAATATCAGCTAAGAGACGTTAGTTACTTTTTCCAGTAAGAAAGTACCAACCATCCATGGGGCACGCGGGATTTGTTCTTAGAGTCGGTTTATGTAAGAAAATTGAGGGTTGGATTAGTAAATGTTTGAGTTGTACAATGAGAAAATCTTATAGACAAATGAAATTTCTAAGTTTAGTCAGTTGCCTCTGCCAAATTTATGGATCTTTTTAGAGCTATATTTAATGAAATAAATTTGCAAGTTTCCCGAAAATGTTATTTCCTTTAAAACTCGACATAGACAGGTTGTGTTTTATACGATGCTCGGGCGTGCACGTCACGAAATTGGAACCCAAAAAAAATAGCCATTTTTTAAATCCTATAATCGGTAAGTGTCATGGTGCCACTGTACAATTGAATGTTGTAAAGCAATCGTTCTACGACTCTTAGCACTTCGGGAGAAAGGATTATTCGCGTGTTGTATGATAAGCTTCGGTCTAAAACACACACAGCCATTCCAGCGAGCAAATTTTCAATTTGACATGCACTTTTTTTCTGAATTTGAATTTCAGAGTTTCATTTTCTTCAATACGTAAGTAACCTTATTGCATATCTGTAACTTGTTGAATTGTAAAATGAGCTAATGGAGTGAATCAATTCTTGATGTGCCAGGCTGGTGGATTTGATAAGCTATTACTCGATAGCTTATACGAGGACGATACTGCCAGGCGACAATTACAACTTCAAAACGCAGGTTATTACTCTAACTACGGACCCGAAACAGCCCCTCAGAACCCATTCGATCAACGAGACCCTTTTGCAATGTCCAACGCCATAGCGCCCCCTACGAACGTGCAAATGGCGACACTGATGGCTCAGCAGCAACAGCTACAATATCAACAACATCTGCAGCAACAGAATACGATCACCGCAACACCTCATCTATATTTGCCGCAATATCCGCAACAAGCAGCGCCTAGTTATATGGGCAGTTCTAATCCGTTCGGGGATCCATTTAATTACCTGCAAAATACGACACCTTCGCAAGGAAACCATGGTTTGCTTTAGAGTACATATATATATATTTTTTAATTCTCAATTTGTTATTTTCTTTTTTGGGGTTTCTTTGAGTTAAATTTATTCTTTCATTGTTTGCCGTAGTTGCATCCATTTGTACTCTAATATATGATTCTTTGGTGACTCGGATAAAACTTGGGATGCATTCCTTTTTGTAACCGATGAAGAATAATGTTGATCTTCGAAATAAAATATTTTCATTTTTTCAGCTATGTTTTGCATTTTCGGATGTTCATATCTTTGCGTGTGTTTGTGTTCATGTCTTGCAATATTCGGATGATCTCGGATCATCTCTGCAATCATTTAGTAGAAAACAAAACTATATCTTGATTAATCTCATAAAATTAATAAGTAAAAAAGCGGGAAAGAGCAGTCTCATCTCTAGATCTCCCCGAAGGGACAAATTATTGACAGTTCTTGTATTCATCGTTGGCGCAAAATCCTTTTTGTCGTGCTATTTTTGGTGCTATTTTCGGTTTTGCTACAACTGATGCTCGATGTTAATGGTGCAAATTTACGGGTACAGAGCTGCTACAATTGCTTTCTCCGAGCTGCTGTTGGTATCCGAAACATTTACAGTTCTTTGATCACATATGCATCATTGGTAAAACAACTATTTGGTTATGCTATTTCCAGTTTTGCTATAATCAAAGCAATTATGTCGCTTCCCCTAACGATAGCCTTTTTTTTATCCCAATCATATTCGTATCGAAGAAAGAAGGTTGAAGGAAGGTGGATAGGAGCATACTTCTTTCTTCGAATACAAACTTCATGTGAATAATTTTGTAAGTAACATTACGTATCTTTTTAAATCTGCATCATACCATGACGATTACACCATCAAGCGAGGGATAAACAGAATAAACTGTATTTCACGTCTCGTTTAAGTCTTGTGCATAACCATTGTCCCAGGGTTAATCACTTGAGCAATGGTGTCAAAAAGTTTGCCAAAAATTACAACACTTGTCGACCATGGTAGAGATCTAATGTGTATTTATCAACTTGTATATGCTCAAATACTAAATGTACAAAAACACGAGATACGAGCTAATGAGTTTGTACTTTCATCACATGTTTTGAACTTTCTCTAAGCTTCGCTTGATCGAATTTACGTCTTTTAGCTGTCAACATGGGCCTCAACTGAAAAAAAAGAAATGAACATGCTAAGTTCCGAAATTGTGAAATTACTAAAAGCAGAAAGAAAATTGATTTACCGAAGTTCAACACGTATTACAAGAAGTTTGGTGAAATAATGATTCCAGTCGTTTAAATAGAAAAAAAGCACAAACAGCATAACTTAGTTTCATTTTTATGTTCGATAGGCACGACAAACACGAAATGAAAGGGTTATATCCATAGTTTATACTTTTCCTATTTAGATGTCAGTAGTTCACTAGGACAGTATAGTGTCGCAATGTGGTTTTCCTTTTGCTTGCTTAGCTTAGGTCTCATCGGCACCAAAAAAGGAGTACAACTTCCCTACAATTATCAAATTTTTGCCAAACATTAAACTGCTTCGAGAATCAGATCTTAAAGTTCTTTCACCGAAAACCGAGATTGAAGCAACTTCATGAATCAGTTTTCAAGAAGTCGCCAGAACATATGAATAGCTAAAAATATAGAAAGCCATACATACCATCTCGATGTACTTTAACTGCTTCAAAATTTGATCTGTTTCCAGCTCCTGGAAACACGAATAAAATCAAATTGGATATATATTGTGAGAATGGCAGTGCAAACCAACTAAACAAAATTATGAATCAACCAAACCCCAATTAAAGAGAAACTACATGACTAAAAAAGAAAAGATAAAATGACAAAAAAAAAACTAAAGAGAGACTGACACAGCATAATCAACTTCATTTAATTGGATTTTAACTACATTTGGAATTTATGTTAGGTTATATAATGCAAAGTACATCTTTTGATTTGATATTGATACTTTTTTCCCCTTTCTTTTTTGCCTTTTTCATGTGCTTTATCATGACGGACTTAAGCAACGAGCTCACATTTTCAACGTCTCACTAAATGGGATTGATTCTGGATTTTTACCACAATAAAAAGCAAAAATTTTCAACCCTCAACACTGAGTCAGAAGTCTAGCAAAATATGCCAATTCAAAAAAATCAAATATCAGAAAATAAAGAACACGGAGAGACTTGCTGACCCAATTCGTTAAATATGACTACGTCTGTGGGCGCCTGGGCCAATGGGGGCGTCAATGGGATTTGCATATATATAAATTTTCTGAGAAAGCCAATGAGAAGAACAAACCAAAGCTCTGGCTAAAACATACCTGAGGTACTGCACAATCAGCATGAGCTGGATCCCAGAGTACGGAACGAAAACACTCCCAATTGTCCGTTTGAACTTCAAAGAGAGGAGCCCTATGATATCAACAAGGAAATTTAACATACCAATGATAAGAAAACACATCTAAACAACACTAATACATATAGAAAACCCAGTGTGGGAACTTCAAAAAGATGAAAACTTTCAGGAAATAACAGATGAGATGAGCCACTAGTTAATAGCTAAATCAAGAAAGGAACTTTTTCTCACATTTCCGCAAGCAAATTAACTTCAAGGCATGTATTTAAAGAAAATTAAAAGAAATAACTTCAAGGCATGCCTATGAACTAATATAGAAGAAACTGTCACGCGCAAACAAATATTTCTGCACATCTTACCATCAAACGACATATTACAGAAGCAAATTGACAAACTTAACAGCTAAAAGGTGTGAATTTAGGATATAAAGCAAAGAACAAAGTACATATCAGGTTACCTTCGCCACTTTCCGCATATGGTTCCATCAACTTCGCCTCCAATGCCTTCGATGACTTGTCGGCATTGGACCCAATTGCCAATAGAGCTTATTCTAGATAAGTTGCTGCCATTCTGACCCTAGAAAATAAGAATGTTAATTTGTGGTTTTTCGTCTGGGATACCCCTGCAAATCAACAACCAACAGGACCAATCGGAAAAGAAAACCTATAAACAAATTAAAATCTTACATGCAAGCAAACACACCCTGAAGGATCAATTTCCGCTGGTTCATCGATGACGTGAACTTCGCTGTGCCAAATCAAAGAATTAACACAAAGTTGAGATAAGAACTAAAGTATATTGATTTCAGAACCACAAGATATGTTAAGACAGCTTGTTCCCTAAGCTATGCTACTAGATAGAAAACCTAAAATCAACTATACAAGTTTCTTTAAAACATTATAGAGTTTGATAGTAAACAAAGATCCAGAAACAAAAGAGGTTGAGTATGAGATAATACACATATCATGGTATCAATTGGGAGCACCGGAATAGCGTCGTTAATAACTACTCTTTTGTTACAGGCAGAAAGAAAAATTATGGGGATAACATGCACTGGATTTATTGCCAAAAATCTTAAGCCAAAGTCTAAATCTATCAACCTACAAATGGGAACCCTGATTAGAGAACAAAAAACAATCTACCCGAAACCTAAACCTAGACGTGATAATTTTCCTCCCTTCCAACCCACTACATGTTTCTGAAATAATCTCTATAACCACTTCCCAAAGATAGCCACAAACACAAAATGATAGCAACCATCTTATCAAAAAAGAACTAAGCTATTAGAGAGAGGGACAACGTAACTTTTATGCATGTAATCTACTGCGGAGCTTGAAAAGTGCAATTAAATTTCAAGTTGAGTGGCGGTGAGACTTGACATCTGGACTTTGCCTGCTCTTATGCCATTTAAGTTTGATTCACCACGTCATCTAAAGCTCAAGTTATTAGAGACAAGGTTAAATTAATTTTTATTTTCTTTACCGGCTCCTAGTACCCCAAACCACCAATTTCCATGGGAGAATTCACTTCCCAACTAACCAATTGGTACTTCAATTCATGTACAAACCACCACATTAACAAATAATTTGGACCTTTTCCAACCAATGTGACAACAGAAGCCGACCTCTCCGAAGGAAAAAAGTATGGCAAGGCAAAACAATAGTTTAAGAAATCTTACAAGAGTAGATAGCGTCCTCAAATAACTGTTCGTAATCTGTTCAAAACAGGCTTACTTGTTTTCTAATTTCTTCATTATATCCTATGAAAGGAACTGACAATACAAGAGCCCAGAGGGTTGCAAATGAACATACACCAAAAATGCCACCGGTATTCGTTCACTCTTGCACAAATGAAAATGTAGACTCGAAACAACGTCAGAATTAAGCAAAACTTATTTAACTAGTCCAAGCAAAATCCTGACCCTCACCATGCATAAAAATACCAAACTAAGGCTTTTTGTTGAATAATACACCAGACATAACCTGTTGGGGAAAAATTTAACAACCCAGCCCCTTAAGATTGCTGTCGGGAAGGAGATCATACACTGAACAGTTTAAACCCACCACTAAAAACAGCGAGTTCATATGAAATACTAATTGAAATATACTCGCCATTTGATGTTTAATGTTTAACCTCGCGGTTCCAATAATGACATCCAAAAGGAGTCAGGTTCGCTAAATTGTTAGAAAACGGGCTTGGTCTGGAAAATGCTTTCAAAACAGGATACGTTTGGTATATTATTTCTGAATAAACATTTCATTTGCAAAGTCAATGAGATCAACAGACCCTTATATGGAAACCTCTAGAAGGCTGGCAGGTTCCGCATAAAGGATAAGAGTCAAGACAGAAAGCCTCCTTCACCTAGCTACAAAAGAAAGAAGGGATCCCCTGTCTAAGGTGATAAGAAGACCTACATTGAAACCGGAAATTCATTCTTGATCAGGTGTAAAGCAAAAAAAGAAAAAGAAAATAAAGTTCACAGGATCAGAAGCCCTTACAGTATATCCTATCTACATAGGAACCCCTATGAACACCACTTTTTAGTCTCAAGCCTATATTCTTATTGGCAACCATCAACACTCATCCAAGGTTTGGTGCGGTCCAGAAAGCATCCCGAACCTCTAAATCTGTAACTGACGAGACTTCAGCTAACATCTTATAGCCACTCCCGATTATTCAGAGGGGGTGAAATTTCTAACATTATCAATATCACCATGCCTAAGAAGCATGAATTTAGACTCGGACACGAATACGGACACCGATTCGGCATCTTTTGAAAAATATGAGATTCGGATGCGGCCGGGATTCG
The DNA here is from genome assembly GCA_001753735.1 of Embelia ribes. Lineage (NCBI taxonomy): Eukaryota > Viridiplantae > Streptophyta > Magnoliopsida > Ericales > Primulaceae > Embelia > Embelia ribes. Next base: position 16,089 of record MKEJ01066546.1, on the reverse strand, counting down.
GCCTTTTTTATTTTTTTATTATAATTTTATTACTAAAATAAAATAGCTTTGAAAAAGAACTAGAAAAACCACATTTAAAAAACATACACAAGATAAAATAAGACAGATTTTTGTTAATAGCTGAAGACTAAATGTAAAAATATTAACAAAACAAGTGCAAGATAAAAAATAAAAAAATAAATAATTTTAAGTATTGCGCGAATGAATAAATATGTTCAAAGGTTCATCACAATCTAAATCAATCGAAGATGAAAAGTGAGAAATATATACTTAATTGATTCATGTACACGCTTATATACACAAGTTGATAACAATCACATGAACATCATTGATTAAGATGGTTAAAATTTTAAACTTGTTGTGTTTGATTTCTAGTTAAGTAACATGTAATCTTACACAACCTCCATAACTTATAATTGACCAAAATTGGCAACTTTGACCATGGTTGTGTCCTCGGTATATCATTAGCGAGTTAAAAACATGTTTAAGGAGAGTCCCAAAAGTGTCCAAAATTAAAAATAATTATTTGTCATTTTGGACACGCCAAATGGAGCGTCCGACACACATCCCGGAGTGTCCAAGGAGAATATGAGTCCGTGGAGAGTCCGATACGGGTGCGGCAACTGATTTGAAGTGTCGATGCTTCCTAGCACCACGCTTAAATATAAATGCAATGAATGTATCGTTTTGGCTTCTCTGAGAGACCAAACAGTGAAAATTTTTCATGATTTAAGACGTGTTGCGTTCTAAGATCAATATGTGTGGATAAAAGAAATTGTCCAAGAAACCTCATTAAAAAGTAAAAGGTACCCATCATTAGCTCATGTCGTTAACCACTAACTTCCATGAAAGAAACAACTTCCAAACTAACCAAATGGCTCTAGAACTCATGTCGCTAACCACTCAACCCAAAATCAGGTGGACCTTCTCCAACCACAGGGAGAATGGAAGCTTGCTGCTATTCCAAAGCAAAGATATGTTGTAAGACAAAACACTAGCTTGGGGAAAATAAAATAACGGGCCCCCACCCTCAATCTACAATTGACCCTTCCTAGAGGCTAATCTTAGCTTTAATTTCAAAACCTTGAGCAGATGCCCCAACACCAAACAACTTTTTAACTCCCAAATAACTTTCTTTCTTCTCTATTTTCTGGAAAAGTAAGAAAGGATAGAAAAAGACCAGCCTTAGAGGGGCGAACCCAGTTATGAAAGGCAAGAACCACCAATACACAATGAAGGCTAATCCCTGAACATCCCTTTAAATATCTTATCGAACTAAGTACACAATAAAGGTTCCCAAATTCTTCTATCAAATATTCCATGTGACAAAAAAAAAATTAACCAAGTAAATCCCGTGATTGCCATTTTCAGGGGTTCCTATGAGCACCAGTAACCGTATATCAATTTTGAGATGGGAGGACATAACATCAATGATACTAAAACAAGTCCGAAAAATGGTCCAATTATCCCTTGCTGCACGGCAACAGATAAGGAGATGGTCCAGAGTTTCTCCATGCTCTTACACATGTAGCACCAATCAGGAATAACAGACCAACTTTTCCAGAAGTTGTCAGCTGGGGTTTAATGCAGCCTTGGAACAAAGGAAACAATCTTTGGCAGCATGTTTGCCATTCGCACCGCATTCCAGGGGAGCAATTTATCACGAGGTGAAATAGAACAATACAACGATGAAATAATAGACTCCTTGTGAGAAAAGTATATTACGTGATCATGCCTATAAAGTTGTTAGGGATTCAATCTCCTAAACATAACCTTTCAAACAAATTTAGAATAATAGGACTTCAAAGCCAGACCTAATAAGCGTGGGCAAAAACCAAACCTTACAATACAAGACACTAAATAGAGAACCGAGATCACTTATATAAGCAAAAATAACTAACTATAAGCTTTCTAATGCATAAATGCATGTCTCAGAAACATCTGCATAACAATATAAAGCCCAATTAAAAAAGGCAACTCTACTCCTATGCCCTCGCGAAGTAAGTGTATCATTTGCAAAGAAAATGTGGTTACTCACCCTTACAGGAAACCTCTTAGAGGGCCCTGAAGATTCGTTCAACGAAGGATAAGACTGGAAAATCCACCATCAACATGGTAACAGTGTTGTTAAAGGTACTCCGGGCACTCGCCCTAGGCGCCAAGGCGAGGCCTGGGCGCCTTAAGAAACTCCGACGAGACACCATTAAAAAGACACTGCCTAGGCGCTGCCTGGGGCAAGGTGCAGGTGCTTTAGGCGCTTGAGACGCTCGTGTTTTCAACCTAAGGCGCTAGACACAAACTTTTTTAGAAATACATTACATATTTGAAATATTTTTTTATTGAAATTAAAAAAAAAATAGCATCAATTTTGTCAATAAATCAAGATGAGAAGAGATGAACAGAGGCATGATACTCATTTGAGAACCAATATCAATGAATTTGACATCAAAGAGAGGAACCGCATACCATAATTTAAAACGCCCCACTTAACTAAGGCGAGCGCCTAAGCAAGCGCCTAGCGCCTAAGGCGATGAAGGGTCCCAACACCTTAAGGAGCCTAGAGCCTTTAACAACACTACATGGTACACAAGAAGGTGAAAAGGGACCCTGCCTAAGGACTTCCGAAATGAAAGATACGAAGGCACCTCACTAACTAAGATCAAACAACACCTTGGGTAAATTTCAAATATTGACAGCCTCTGTCTGAACCCAAACTTCATTCTCATAAAATCAAAAGCAAAATAGACAGTAGTTCGCCAGATCATAAGCCCTATTGATGTCGTATAGATTAAATCGACCACAGATGGACAACCTCATTGGCGACCAATAATGCTACTTCGAGATTTGGGGTGCATCCGTAAAAGCATCTTATACTTCTTTGACTTTTAACTGACAAGACTTTGGCTCTCATATACATTCCCCAATAATCTGATAACATACAATAAATGAAGCATTCTGGCTTCTCCCAGAAACCCTAGAACAGAACTTCATCATCTGTTAGGCACGTTGCATACTAGTTCCTTATTCATGTAGTTAGACATAAGAAATTGTCCAAGAAACCTCATTGAAAGCTTGTAGAGAAAAGCAATCTGCAATGCAAACAGGGGCAAGTCGTCTTCTGCCATACACGAACCAACCCGACAAGGTAACTACCTGGTTCCAGACCCAAACATGATTGATATGCGGTAGCTAAAAAACAAACTACAACATATGTACGTTAGACTTGAATAGAACAGAAGATGCTTTTTGTCTCCCGCTCCAAATCGGGCAAACACAAACAAGAAAGCATACAGAAGAACCGGAGACATGTAAGAGATATAAACCTTTCCCTATTGAATAATTTGGACAGATTATCTCCATGAAATGTTGCATCCCTTTAAAAAATATTACCTGAATTCTCCACATGTAACCCCAAACTGGATCTAAGAAATTTAGTTTTTACATAAAAAGAACTTCTCTACAAGCTTATGATTGCAATAGAAAATTATAAGAAACCAAGGTGTATTTTCTAAAACAACAACTTAGCAGTATAAGGTGTCCTGCCGCATTTTAATTCGATTAGTCTAAGCTACTCAGTATTCACACTTAAGTTCCACAACAAAGCTTACAACCGAATAATCAATTTATTCATGTCCTTGCATAAAAACAAGCTAAAACCATACCACTCAAAAGGAACAGAGGTTGTCATACTTAATTCAGAACTTAATCCCTAATGCATTCTGAAAGTACTAACAGAAGACACTATTACTAATCTCCGACAATGAGTCACGGCCCAAGGTGTCTGATGCAGCTATAGCCTATAACATTAACATTAATTACATGTTCCAGAATCCATAATGGCCTACAGCCCACTCAAACAAGAGGGTTATGGGTTTTGTAGCGGTAGGTGGGGTCTCATTCTTCACCTCTCATTCTTCATCTCTAGAGTTCACGGGTTATGCCCCAATGACTTTGAGAGTCGTCGGCTTGTTGAGGGAAGGATGCCCATCAAGGGCAGTGAGATCAACTTGGGATACTGCTCTTCCATGGATTCTTTGGTGTTTTTGAAGATTAGCTATCCATATTTAATTGAAGGATGTTTTGCTGACAGCCCTTCAGTGTTGGGTTTATCACAAGTTTCCTTTTTGTGTTTCTTAGACAGTCGTAGATTATTTTATAAGCAATTGATTAAGTTTTTCAATAACTCTACTAATAAAAAGAACAAATAATTTAAATTCCGAGAATAAATATACAGGAGTTTATGGTACATACTCGAGAGATGGACCAGACCAATCTGGAACGTTTGCTTGAAATTCTTGACCAATTCTAACGCCTGGTTTATAAGGCCCGACGCCAATCAACATTTTTCCTATAAGACTTAATTCCTCTTCAAAGATTGCGTCTTCAAATCTGCTCACTTCACTGCCATTATGCCACATTTTGTCAGTAGTTATCTCATTCAGAATTCTACGCTTCTTTTTCAAACAGAAGCAACAGAACCATTCATCGAAGGGTATCTCCTTTACACGAGGATTGCAACATGAGACATGAAATGCTTCATCACACTCATCACAAATTAGCATCTCTAGTGATCTTTCTTGAATTTCACAAACTTTGCAAGTCCACATACAACTGCTACTTGTGGTTGTTACCCGGGGTTCGTTAAAACTCTGAATTTTAAAAGGCCAAAGCCCATCAGCGAACCAATGGCTTCTGAGGATAGAGATACATATATCTCTTTCTGACAAATTATCTTGCAATCCCTCTACAACCAATGCAGTAGAAGAGGAGCACTCGCCATTTTCATCTACTTCGGTCCTTAAAGGAGTTGAACGAAGCTCCACATTCGACTTTGATGAAGAATAACTGTCGTTTACACAACATAAATCAGTCTCCACCCCAAGACGTCCATTGTCAGATTCCGAGCTCATATTGAAGGCCTCTTTTTCCACATCAACTTCGGAACCCATTTGTACTTCCTCAGCTGCCCTTGAAGGGGCTTCAGAACTAATATTTGAACGAGAATCATCACTCAGCCTTGCTGAATCTTGAGCTGGGAAAACAGAAACAGATTTTGTTTGGGGCTTTCTTCGATGATACACCAAAGTGGGTCGAGATTTCTCCTCCATGGTACCGACAGATGGTAGCTGGGAACAGCTTGCTATGGTACAGACAGATGATGGCTGAGAACGACTAGCTAAAGAACTTGACGAACATGTATTGTCCAGATTTCTTTTACCATCCATTGAGGGAACCAGTTTTTGACAAGGATGATGACAACTATTCTCACTTTCACAACACTTTTGCCAATTTTTAGCAAGAGTAATCCAGTCACACAAACGGCTCTCGTAAAGGAAAGAAAGAGAGACTTCAAATGAACCAGGAAGAGCAATCTGAATCAATGTTTTCACTTGAAAATTTCCTATATCCAGAACCTGATAATTCTTTTTTTCAAAACAGAAAGAAATAACAGGAAACCCCATTACCATTGACACACAGTAAACATTGGCAACAAGTGAACTTGATCCATCATTGTCCAATTCATTGGCCCAAAGCTGCAGCCTAATCACCAAAGCAATCAAATGAACAAGATCAATATAAATGCTTCATGCCTTGCTCGCAAAAGATTAACTTATGAGCGAAGAAGTAAATCAAATGAATACATAATTGGCTGTGAAATGAAACAACAAACAATAGACTAGGCATGTGATGGGTAGGGCCACCCCAACCCAACAGATCTCACAAAGGTTGAAAATTTCTTTCATGCCCGTTTACTGTCATGAGCATACTTTAACTTTGGTTCACAAATGAGTCGAATCGAGCTAACTCCTGCCTTCTTTAAATGACAAGCCCAAGCTCCCAAGCTCGAACCAAATCTTCTACTAGCCTAAACCACAGTTATTGCTGCCTCGGATGCAGTTCGTAACCGCATGCGGCACACATGGCAATTCGTTTACGAGCAGGTTGTTCATATATATCAAGACTAAATATAGTTTTTCAGTTTGTTCACCAGAAGTTTCTTAGAAGCCTGTTTGATTTTTCTTCAAATTAGAATCAACCTTATAGGGTTCCAGATCTCAAACCTACCATAATCCGAATATAACAATCAAATCGTGGTTCAAAGACAATCCTAGAAATCTAAACCCTCCAAGGGTCAAGGGTCCTATAAATGGTTCATCACATATACACGATTTTTCCAGCAGTAATGGCGTGGGTATGCTTGAACATTTTTTTGGTCAAAATTTGTTAAGGAACTGATCGCCTATATAAAATGAGACACTAGTAGTTTCTAAAACTTTTTCGTTACAATTTTCCTTCAAATAGCTATCACCTTTTGAAGGAATCCGGAATTCCGGATCGAAACCAACCATGATCGGGGACAACCTTTCTCCTCTAACCACTTTATCAGCCCCAAATTCAATCAGGCTCAAATTCATTAGTCTCATATCAGATCAAATGTCAATTTGTTTTATAGTCTTTTCAATTCGATTAGCACTAAATTCGACTGAAATTAATTGATTATTCTCTTCTTTGCAACTGATTGACCTTTTCAATCATTTAAAAACTCTGCAACTAGGTTTTTTCTTTGTTTTGCTATGAGGAAGAGATACGAAGCATAATTTTATCGATTTACTTTCTAAAAGAGTTATTTTTTTTATTCAATTTTTGATATGAAAATTTTTAAATTATTTTGAATATTTAATTTTTAGTTTTAATTTTAATTTTTAACAAATAAAGCTAAGTGTACATATATCGTTGATACACATCCGATACACGACATGTCTAGTTTCGTAAGAGACAAATATGTATTGATCAATATCTAGTCAAAATGGATGCAAAGCAACAATACACACGAAAACCTTCTGAGACGTATCGTATCCTATGGACGTCTCATGTCCCGTAAGAGATTGACAACCACGGATTCGGACAATTAATACTCAAAACTCCAATGATCCCCTAAAAGCAAAAGATATAAAGTTCAAGTTGCAATACTTATTCTCCAAGGGCAATAAATTTTAAGGCATTTACATAAGTAAGTGTACCTTCAATGGCAGAATGAAAGACACCGAGCCCGACCCAGTAGAGGTAGTTGTTTATTGGGGTGAGGTCATAAACATTAAGATACAGATTGACGCGATTGTTTCCCTCTTTACTCTGCCCTTTGGACAAACACGAGCTGGATGGAAACAACCGCATTTTGAACTACCTGCTCTGACGCCACAGTGCTACAATCACAAAATACCCCAAGGTCAGCATCCCATCTATATTAAACCGATTTAACAATGAAAAAGAAAACTTGAGTAATTTAAAAATAATTTCAATAATACCAGTGGTGTAAATTTTTTTTGACAGTAACTGGTATTATGACAACGCATAAAAAATGTCAAAAGTAATCCATCACCAATTGATTCACTATCTGCTCATGTAAAAAAAATTTCACATGGTGAATTATATTTTTAACCCATTAATCAATTACCAGAAACAAACATGACTAGTAGTATATAAGCACGTAGCCTATTATCCCATCCACATTAAACCAATATAAACAGTGGGAAAAAAACAATAATGTATTTTGAGTATAATCTCAATAATATCGTCAATGTAAAGATTTGTTTATCACACTGGTAGGGATAACAAAAAACTCCTCAAAGATGTTATATCTGGCAAGTAATTATTAAATACATAAATGATGAGCTTTCTATCATTAAAGGCATTCCCCGGTGTAATTATTTTCAACCCCTAAATTTTAATACTAATACCTCAAGCTCTAATATAGAGATTTAGATATGGAGAAATACGAAACCGCTTCAACTAAAAAACACTGGGGATGAACAGTGGTCCTAATTAAGGGACACACTGTAGCAAACCCCCTGTTTTTTTAGGGGATTCCATTAAGGGTTTGTTTGGATTTAATCCTTGAAATTTGCGATAAGGGAGCCATTTATGATAATTTATACAGGGATTATTAAATATTAAACTCACTAATCATTCACAGGGAATTACACAGGCTTAGTTTCAGCAGCAGTGGCACATAATTTTAATTTGAAAAAAAATAAATAAATTGAAATCAACAGTGGATCAAACACCCAAAACCCTAGAACTGTAATCGGAAATGAAACTGAACAGCAATTGGAACCAAGTTATCATACTTATATGCTTAGAGAGAGACCTTACATAGATCGAATTTCGATTTCGCGGAGCTGTGATTCTTGCTTGGTGCAACTGTGCAAGACAAAAGCATATATATATATGTATGTATTTATGTATGTATGTATGTATGTTTTTACTCGTATTCTTCTTTGTCAATTCTTTGACCGATTAGTTAGGCTAGGTTGATTTTCTCTTATTCTAGATTGTTTTATCATTCCCATCTTGTTTAGTTAGTCTATTTAAAATTGCTGCATTAAGTTGTTAATTTTCATTGAGAGCGGAGTAATAAAATTGTTTGGTTCTCTCTACATCACGTGTAGTGCATTTGATCGTTAGTACGATACTTTAGTTGATCTTGTACGGTGAGCGAGATAATCCTATTGCAATTCCTGATTAAGGATTGCGATTCTCCTCATTTTGTTATCTGAATTTGAATAGCTTGAATTTGATTGGACTAAGGTAGCTTCTGTAATTTAGGTTTCTACTTTCAAATTCATCAATCTATACATGCTTTTATAATTTCTACTCAAGATTCTAATTTGCCATGTTAATTTGTCATTAGGTTTATTTTAGGAATTACTTGAAGGTGATTTGTTGTCATCACAATGGGAGGTTTGTGTTCAAAGGGTACAGTGAGGCAGAAGCCGGGATATAGAGAGAAGAATTTGGCCTTTTCAGGGAAACTTAAGTTGAAAAGAAGCTTCAGTAAGCCAAAGGAAGACAATTATACTTTTTCTGGTATAAACTTTGAAGCTAAAACTCTGCATACTTACGACTTTGAAGAGAATGGAATGTCCATCTCCCGAGAACTCAGGCCGTCAACACCTGCCAGGACACCGCAACCCAAGGTGATGAATTGAATTTCATCTTTTGATTTTTCTATTAATTGTTATAAGCTTAAACTTTTCGGTGATATTGTGCACAAGCTATTGCATATGGCCTATATTTTGTTCACCTTGAGGCGTGACCTTTGTTGCTTGTTTCGAAGCTGGTTTCCAGGTTATACAATAGCTATTGAGTATTTGGTGATTTAAGGAAACCGATTCGTGGAGGTAGAATGTTGGGTTAAGGGGAGGAGATCAATGAAACAATGAGGATGAATGTGATTTAATTTAAATGGGTGCAATACTGCAAGATAAATTGTGGAGCATTTTCTACTACTTTCAAACATATCACGGCGAAGACATCTTTTTGCAACATGTATTAAGCAGCGAAATTGAATACTGAAACTAGTATTGGCTGAGTTGCATAAACAGGGATACAGCTCTTTCACTCCAGTCTGAGTGTTGAGTGCATCCACCCTTTTGCCAATGTAGAGAGACGTGATGATAAGCATACTTAGGGATATTGTTGAGCAAAAGTAGAACATCATTTATCGACACTGTCATTGTCACTTAAGCCTGGAGATTTGTTTTTTGGAAAGTAATTGTGCCTGTAGCGGACATAATAAAACTCTCAATAAGGATTTTGTGATTTAGATATAATCAAGCAAGCCAACTTCTTCGCCCATGGCATGACAAAGAGGAAACAATGTAGAAGAGAAGATGATTCTTGGATTCATTTATGGCATAAAATCACACCTATAGTTATAGATGTTGTCCCATTCGTCGATCCAAGTAACCCTCGCTTGAGAAGTCACCTTCTTTATTTATGTTTTATTATAAGGCTTTCATAGATGGTGACAATCATCTGTTCTCTAGATTTTAATGTACCTTTTTAGGCTCTTCTCTTCCAATCACATCTTTTATAGCCTGTAGATAAAAGAATTGCTGTTTTAGTAGATAGGAACTTATCCATCATTTATTATTTTCATTGTCATTACAGACGCCACAGGTGTCATTTCTAGGAAGAGCTGGAATTGCTGGTCTAGAAAAGGCTGTAGAAGTTCTGGACACAATTGGAAGCGGTGTTACGAACTTAAATTCCAACAGTGGGTTCATCTCTGGCATTGGTTCAAAAGGAAACAAAATATCCATATTGGCATTTGAAATTGCTAATACAATTGCCAAAGGTGCAAATATAATGGACTCTCTTTCAGAAGAGAATGTCCAGTTTCTTAAATCGGAAGTTTGTCAATCAGAAGGGGTGCGGCTTTTAGTTTCTGTGGACATGAAAGTGTTGCTTACCCTTGCTGCTGCAGACAAAAGGTTAGTTGTTGGAAAAATCAGTTGCTTTTATTTTCTTTCTTTTCCACCTTTCATCCCTTCATTTTAGTTTCAATACATCCATTGCGAATTGTTGGTCACGGGTTCGTCCCATTGGAAGGGTTGCGTACATCAAACCCCCCAGACCTCGCAATGCGGGAACTTTGTGCACTATGCCGTCCATATATATATATATATTATGCAGTTTCTTTTATGTACGCTTATTTGTTACTGAATTTTGTAGAGAGGAGTTTGACGTTTTCTGTCGCGAAGTAATTAGGTTTGGGGATCTATGTAAAGACCCACAGTGGCACCATCTGGGCCGATATTTTTCAAAGTAAGTTCTTCGTGCTATTACGTTAATAGGTCTGCTGTTGTCTAATTTCAAAATAAATAATTTATAGTATCTGGATTTTTCAGATTGGAGACCGACCATGCAACACATAAGCAACAAAGAGCAGAGGCACAAAAAACTTTGGAAGAACTAACTACATTAGCTCAACATACTTCTGTAAGTCCATTGGTATTGACCAGAGCATTTATCCATTTACTTTTATTGATGCTCTATGATACTTACTGATATGCTAATTGCTTTCATCTTTTTGCTTATTTCTGTGTCTTATGAAACTTGTGCGTGCATATTAAGAAGTTTATTCTGTGAAGAACTACATAAAGTGCGATGTATATCCTTCAGATTGAGTCATAAACACGGTTGAATTGGATGAAAGTTTTGATTAGGTTTCATTCCTCTAGTCTATTTGATGCACACTTATTATTTACCTCCTTGATGTGCAGGAATTATATCATGAGTTGAATGCTCTCGACAGATTCGAGCAAGATATTCGCCAGAAGCTTGAAGAACTGAAAGCATTACATCTCCCTCGAAAAGGTTAGAAGTTAATTGTAATACTTTTGTACATAATAAGTGATCTAGGTAAAATTTGGTCATGTTATTTTATTTGTCACTTCTTGTGATTATGATGTATGAATCTATCATGTTTAGTATCATTACCAATCTGCGACTTTTCTATCTGTGGAGAGCTTTCACAAGTAATTTTCAGTTGTTCAGTACTTACTGTGATACCATTTCCTTCCATTTCTGTTTGTACATCTGGTTATTTCACTCTTTTGATATGCCACTCTTCATCTATTAAAACCTTTGTGGATGATTTAGGTTACTGCTAATGTTTGTTTCGTGATTTTTTCCGATATCTCTTGGGTGAGGAGGGTCCTTCTGCTTATTTCATGTTTTTGTGGATGCAGGGGAGGGTGTCATGATGTTACAGAGTGAGCTTAAACACCAAAGTAAGGTTGTGAAGAACTTGAAAAGGAAATCTCTTTGGGCTAAAAGCTTAGAGGAGGTACATTTTTTTGTTTTCTTTTCAGTTCATTAGTTGAATAATGCTGTCTTACACCTCTTATGGCCCCTTTTCTCTCAACTTGCTCGTAATTTGATGAATATGAACTTAATTCTTGGTTCTTTCAACCATTTACTGATTTTATCATCCTCCCATCTCTTTAAAATGATATCCTCAAATTTTTATTCTAGAAAACGCCACCGGATTGATGTTATGTTTGACCAATTGTTCTGACCTATATATCTCTTGTAGGTTGTGGAGAAGCTAGTTGATTTAGTTACCTTCATCCATCAAGAGATCTTTGTAGTATTTTCTGATAATGGTAAGATAGTGAAATTCACTCAAATTTTCCTTGTACTCTGTGATAATCTATTCATTTAGCTTCAGTTGTGTGACACTTCATTTCAGGTTTGATAATGTCTGGTAAACAAACTCTTAACAAACCAGAAAGACTAGGTGTAGCTGGTCTAGCCCTGCATTATGCCAATGTAATCAACCAAATCGACAACATTGTAAGTATTATTTTCATGTGTTTTAAGGGTTATCTCATTGGGTATTCACATTCTGATATAAGCTTTTCAATGTCATGTCAGTCATCTCGGCCCATGTCGCTCCCACCTAACGTGAGAGACCAATTATATCAAGGGTTGCCAAATGTTGTGAAGGTTGCTCTGCGTTCCCGGTGTCAAGCAACTGATGCCACAGAAGAGGTATCATCTTTTTATATAGTAATAATGTAGATCTTATAATTCTCTTTATTCTTGGAATTTAATCATTGAATTTACTTCTCAACGGATATCTATCTTTTGAGTTGCATGTTCTGCAACTTTTGGAGCTCTTGTACTGCTAGTCCTTCTGAAGTCTCTTCTAATGCATAATGCACCAATATTTGTCTCTACAACTATAACTCATGGCCTTTTTGCAGCTCACAGTTCCTCAAATAAAAGCTGAAATGGAGAAAACACTGCAATGGCTTGTTCCAGTGGCTACAAATACTACCAAGTGCGTTGAGTTGGCTGAATAGCGACTGTGTTCTTCCGCTTTTTACCTTGTCTATGTTTATTAATTTAAATCCAGCAAGATTATTTGTGCCCATTTATTTAGGTTTCCATTTCTTTTATATTCATCTAATCCTTGTTCGTTTTTGTTTTTCTATTCTTTGGAACAGGGCGCATCAAGGTTTTGGTTGGGTTGGAGAGTGGGCAAACACTGGGTTAGTCATTTTCATTTCTCCCTAAATACTTATTATATGCAGCTATGCTGTATTCGTAACAAATAATTTTGTGAATGGAATGAACGTCTTTGTTGAAACAAACTTGCATTTTTTTATTTGTGCAGTAACGAATTTGGCAAAAAGGAGGCCTTGAATAATAGCATCACCCGACTACAAACTCTCTACCATGCGGATAAACAGAAAGCGGATCACTACATTCTCGAATTGGTGACATGGCTTCATCGTCTCCTCACAGTTGCAAGACAAAGAGATCACGGGATTCGAGTTTTACCTGTCCGTTCACCTACTCGCAAGGGTCTATATCGCATTTCATCCAAGAGTGATTCTCGAGAAACGAAAATGGCACTATTGTCCAAAGAGGACCGAGAGTTGTTGGAAAGAGCAGGGAGCAGGAAAAGGTTAAATCCTCGTTTGAGCAAAAGCCAGGAATTCACACTGGTAAATAAGAGAGGGAGAAGTGTTTTGGCTGTTAGCAGGAGTACCGGGAACTCTCCGAGGCGGTTGGAACGCCCAAAATCTGGTTGTTTGGATGTAATTGATGGTATAGATCCATTGTTATGAGGTGGCTTTTATTACATAAGCTTCATTTTTTCGATTGATTTTTGTGCATGATCCTCTTCGTTGTGCATAGAGCTTTCTGCACCCCAGTACATAGTAAGTGTTCTATCATGTAGATAGATTCTCTCTGTGTTACTTTATTTATATATTTTTGCAACATGAGCTTCATAGTGTGAGAATATTTCTGATTTTCCTTTACTGTGACACATGGTATTGTATTTTCATCTTTAGTTGCATTTGCAATTTCGTAACCATTATATTGAATTTAAAGTCATCCAATGGTTAAAAAAGTCCAGGCTCACATTTTTCAAGAATTTGAGCATCCTCTCTTCCATAAAAGAAATTTGTTATGTTTTTTCAGTCCATTTCAATTTGGGCAGCAAAGTAACAGAGCAATTCAAAACAAATGTATACCAAAATTGATAAGGTTGTGAGTTTTAAATGACAATTTTAGAATAAACCAGTTTCAACTTTTTATTTTTATATTTACTTTTGCAGACCACAAAATTCAAAAACATTTTTTTTTGGGGGTACAAATCAAGATTCAATTAAGAACTTCCAAGTTTGGAAAATGAGTTAGAGAGAGTATTCATTCATTTAGAAACCAAGATTTTGTTAAAAATCTCAAAAAATGCCAAAATACAGAAAGTAAAGATTTTACTTGTATTTTGTTCTAGGCAGGGATCAGATTGGTTAAAATGGGGGTTCGATTTTGTTCTAGGCAGGTATCAGATTGGTGAAAATGGGGGTTTACTGTTGTCGTAACGGGCGGAGCAGGCACCCATCTTGCATATTTATTTGCGAGTATCGACCACTCATCACATCCCTTTAAAACTTGCTTGAAGGATCATAATCTGTTTGCTACATAACATTACATATGATAATGTTCATATGGTGTGGCTTCTGGTATATGAAACGCTGTGGGATATTAACCTTTCCCTCATTTCCTTTATTTTATCCCTCTCTCTTTGAATGTAATGCTATTTGCCTCTGGTCTATTGTTGTATTTGGAATTGGCATTTAAAACCAATGACTAATAATTTGAGAGACTGATAAGTTAAGAGTTTATACTTGTGATTTCAAGCCTACGTCTAGTCGAAAAGCCATTTTACTTGACCACTTCTTTTGGATTCAATCTCAGTTGTTGAAGTCAGTAATTTTCTCAGATGTACCAAATTTGTGTATTTCGCTTTGAGAGGAGGGCAGAGTTCTAAGGAATCGTCTATGAGCATTATGGTAATAGTGCCAAATTTTCAGTTTCGGGTTTTAGCTGACGTGTTCAAAGTCCGTTTCCAATTTGGTAAAAATAAATACTGATAGATCTGTGGTTATCGTATAGTTGTAGAAAACAAGTGGGAGCTTATACAGTTCCACAGTCGAACCTTCATTGATCAGTGTCCATGTCAAGTTGCCAACACTCTACTCCCTCCATTTTGCTGATGACTCACTTCTGCCATAGGTTCAATATTGCCAATGCCCGCTTGAGCCTTTTCATCCAAACGCAACTCCACTATACGCACCTTACCCAAACGCAACCTGAGGACTTCCAAATCGTCCGGGCACCTCAACAAGATTTGCCCAATTGAAGGAATACAATATACAAAGCTCCTGCATTGTGTGGTCTATAAGGGTCTGAGTGAGATGGGATGTTTTCAACGGAACGAAACTATCAGACAAAAAACTAATTGCTTGAGATAGAATGAATAAATAAACAAACAAAAAAGAGAGTTAAATTCACACATTTCACTAAAGGAAAATATGCACACTGAGTGCTTCTTTTACTATCATCAACAAATAAAAATGCTTCACCTGTGGCCTTTTGTATCAAATAATAGACTATGCAAAACTACAATTTTCGTTTTCCCTCAACATATCAGAGCATGAAAAAAATTCAAGAAGATAAATTCTATTTAAAATACCTTCTCCATACAAAATTTTGTGACTATTTTGTGCAAAGATAGTTATGGAACCGGACGTGCTAATTTTCCATTATACGGATAGTAGAAGAGAGGTTTTTCTACCGCTCAAAACGACGTGCTATTTCAAAAGGGTTGATAAGTACCAACTCAACCGAGCCCCACATACCCATTGAACTCCCGAGAAAGAGAGAGAAAACATTACTGCCTTTTGCAAAAGTTAAGCAACTTATACAGAAGAACCAAAAGTTGGATAAGAAAGATTAGCGTTGTCCACATGGATATGTCTCTTTACACGGCATAGAAACATGCCACTCCACATATATATACATGCATGTTTGTTGAAAATTCAAGGTACAAACACACCACATTAGAATATAATAATATATATAAGATACTGATTTCTAAAGTTTATGGATACTGGTGTCCCATTAGAAATTTTCACATGTTTTATTTGCCATGAAATTGGGAAGAAAAATTGGAGAGGAGGAAATGTCACAAGCGGGATGGCGGGTGCAGTGTTCTTTTCAAGAAAGAGTTGAGAAATTTATCCGATTTTTAACCAAAAAATATATAATTAACCAGCAAAGTTACCCAATTTTCATAACAAAGCACCAACCTCTGTGTTTTCAGTATTTTTAACCATTACAAGCTGATTAAAAGCCATAAGCCAAATGGAGAAAAAAAGTTAAAAAGTGAGGTGTCAGAAGTGGGATTTGAACCCACGCCCTCGTTAGAGGACCAGAACT